>PVHP010008861.1:0-51979 GCA_004024765.1 Zapus hudsonius
CTCACTGATGAGGGTTCTGAGGTTCTGTGAGTAAAGAAGGCAGGATCTGAGAGTATATGCATTCAAGGATGGCATGTATCACTTTATCTCTACTTAATATCTCTGGCCTTGCAGTGGGGTTACCAGATGATATGATTTTCCTAGGGTACCAGCTAGCTTTGTAGCCAGTTATCCAACAATCCCCATCTCTTGCAACTCTCCTCTCCATTGTTTCTCACCCAGGCTATCTCCAGGTCTACTCCAATGCCAAGTTCACAGTGGGATCCCTTCTCTTTATCCAAAGCTGACCATGAACTAGGCAAGTGCACACGTGAAGCCCTGCACTTTCCACTTTCTTGGGTTGCTACAAGTTGCAAAGTGAAGCTATACAGAACCTTCCATTCACAAGGATTCATCTTAGTTTCCTTGGCTACATATTTTCAAACTATGTTGGTTTCATACTGACAGAAATGATAGTTTTTAACCCAGAAAATTTGTATATGGATGAATGCAGTCTTCCTTGTGCCCCTAAAGAATCTCTCTCGTCAGCCCTTCTAGATGTCTCTCTGACCCTCAACTCAGTCCCCAATTTCAAATAAGGATGTCTCACTCTGAAGACTTAAAATTTGCCATGTGAATGGAGCCCAAAGACATGGTTTTGGGCTATTTTATCTTTGAGATAATTTATTTAAACCTATGGATACTCTTTCAGAAAAATGTTCATACAGGAGTGGTAAGGCACATCTTTAATCCCAGCACTCGGGAGGCAGAGGTGGAGGATCACCATGAGTTCAAGGCCACCCTGAGACTACAGAGTGAATTCCAGGTCAGCCTGGGCTCGAGCAAGATGCTACCTCAAAAAAAAAAAAAAGAAAAAGAAAAAAGAAAGAAAGAAAGAAAGAGAAAGAAAGAAAGGAAAAAAGAAAGAAAAGAAAAGAAAAAGAGAGAGAGATTGATTTTTGGTTCCCTGCTACCCCACAGTGACTACCATATTTCAGCTGAGGAGGAATCCCAGGGTGACAGGAGGTGTAGTGAGAGGACAATACAGCGTAACCTGTTATTATATATATAATTTTAATAAGAAAAATTTGCATACAGTACCCAAAATGTCTACAGTGTGGAGGCTCAGAGACATTCTCAAGCTAGTTGACTAAATTCATAACAATGTAACAAGACAGGCTAGATAAGGCATTCCAGGGGAAAGTCTGTTTCCTGGGATGGGGACATGGATAGTATCACTGGACTTCCTCCCCTATGAGAATCACATAGTTTGGGGCCTGGAGTGCACCACCGAAGGCAGTGGTCAGTGGAGGCAAAGAGAAAAACTCTTTCCCCAAAGAAGCCTCCCCACCCCCCCAATCCTTTTCTCCTTAGGAAAAAAAAAATTAAAATAAAAGTATGGTGCTATGTGATATGTAGTCTTGAACTTCTCTGGGTCTCTGGGAGATGAATCTCTGTCTGACAGTATTGGACTTTTGTCCCCCTTCTCCCTGTCCCCCACCAGGATCCTGGGTGTTCCTGTGGAAGTCACTGCATAGAAGGAATGTGGCTCTGCCTGTCCCCCACCCCCATTCTACTGCAGAGGTGCCTCCCCCTTCCCAAAGTGCAGGGTCTTCTGCAGCTGGTACCCTCCCTCCATCCAGCTTCGCTCCACATTTTCCATCTCACACAGGGCTCACCTGGCAGCCTCTGTTCGTGGTCGGGCAGCTCACAGCCCAGCTGTGTCTGCAGGACGGAGAAATCAGCACTGAGCCTGCAGAGCCCCTGCCCCTCCCACTCCTTCCAGGCTTGGCCAGCAGGTGCAGCCTCTACCCCTGACATCCACCAGTGGGCAGGAAGGTGGATGTCCTGTAATGCGGCTCAGAACTCTCACCTGCTGGTCTATAGTTCCACTCCCTCTCCCCTTATTCAGTGTGGGATGGAAGCAAAAATGAAGCATCATCTCTTCTCTATCCAAGGACTGCCATCAGTACCATCCCAACCTCCACGCTCAGCAGGTCATTTGAAAGTACTTTCTCTGAGCCTGGAAAAAGCTTCAGCCTGGATCTCCAGATCTAGGAGGCAGCCCTTTAGCCACATGACCAGGGAAGAGCCTCATTGCTCTGACTCAACTATGTCATCCAAAATCAGAGGAGTGGGCCCTTGAACACCGAGGTCTCCTCTTGCAAAAGCCAGTTCTCTGTATCACTTACAAGGTGCTCTGTCATCAATGCCACTGAAAGAGCTTACTGCACCTCACCTCGAGAGTGGGCATTAGAGAGCCTTGCAGAGTCCATCCTTAGAGAACACCACCCAGCAAGAGCAGGACAGGAAGCCATATATTCCAGGGCCCAGGGGAAGAAAGGCCCATTACTCTTTAATTTGGCCATTTTAATTACTTCTTAAATTCTTCATTATTTTGAATGTATTTGACTCTATTTTATTCCAACCCTGTTCCAACAGACATTTGCTGTTTGATGATTCTGGGTCAGTAATTGAGAAGATAATGAGGAATAATATATGCTTTCTGATTTCCAGGGACAAATATCCTTGAGAAATGTAATTTTAAATGTGCTTAAGGCTGACCACAATAAATAAGGGAATTATGAAAGCACATAACCCAGTATAAAAGTAAGAGTTGTCAAAACGATTTTATGAAGTAAAAACACACCTGGCCGTATTTCCTTGGTGAGCAAGATCTCCAGGAAAAAAGGAAATGAATAAAAGTATTTTTAAAGCATTGGTTTTTAGAATTTTAGATGTAGAAGGGGCACTAAAATGTATCTATTCCTGAGACGAGAGCGATGGCTCAGTGTTTAAAGGCACTTGCTTGCACACCTGACATCCTGGATTTGATTCTCCAGTACCCACATAAAGCAGATACACAAAGTGGCACATGTGGCAGGAGTTATCTGTCAAATAAATAAATTTTTTAAAAAGTATCTATTCCTGGGCTGGAGGAATGACTCAGCAGTTAAGGCACTTGCCTGTAAAAAAAAAGTATTTATTCCTGTAGACATAAAAGCATTCAGGTGTTATGGAAAGAGTGTTTCCTCCAGAAATGAAAAATAGAATTATGATCCAATACTTTCATTTCTGGATATATATCCCCCCAACATAGAAAGATGGTGCCTCAAAGAGATATTTGCTGACTTGTGTTCAAATCAGCTAACCCAATAACCCAAGTGTCTATTGATAGATTAATGGTTAAGTAGAACATGGCAGGTACATACAGTGGGATGTGTTCCAGCCTTTAAAAGGAAAGAATTTCTGATGCATTATGGAATGGATAAGCCTTGAAGACATTATATTAAACAGAACAAACCAGCTACAAAAGGATAAATACTGTAACATTCTGATCCTACAAATTTCCTAGTCAGATTCATAGAAAATAGAGTGGAGGTTGCCTGTGTCTGGGAGAAGAGGGTACAGGAAGTAAGTGGTTAATGAATATGGACTTTCCATTGTGTAAGATGAGAGATGGGTGATGATCACACAGAAATGTGGCTCTACTTTATGTCTTTATATTGTATACCATAATCAGATAAAGATAGTAAATTTCATGTTAAATATATTTTGCCATTTTTTACAAAATGCTTTAAAAATGATTATTTTGTTTGTTTGTTTCTTTGTTTATGTTTTTCGAGGTAGGGTCTCGCTCTAGCCCAGGCTGACCTGGAATTCACTATCTAGTCTCAGGCTGGCCTCAAACTCATGGTGATCCTCCTACCTCTGCCTCCCAAGGGCTGGGATTAAAGGTGTTCACCGCCATGCCCAGCTAAAAGCCGAGTCTTAAAATGTCACTACTTTACAAAAATAGATTGAGACCTAGAGAGTTTAAGTAAGAAGCACGCAGGCTTGTATAAAACCAATGCACAAGCCTTCTGTTATTGTTATGTGGCCCACCCTGGGGGCAGCTGGACCACTTGAATGAAACCATTGCTCGAACAGGGAATGATACTTTATAATCTTATACCCTAAATTGGCTCCATCAGCAGAATGATTACTATGAACTAATTATCTTTTTATCTTTTAATGTTGATGATTACTATTTCTTCCTATAACTCAAAATTCTCACCAATATCATAGCACTTGGCCAGGACAAAGGATTCATCAATGCAGATCAAAATAGGAATAGAGATACAGGATTTCAAATAACTTGCATTAAAGAACAATGTCTCTCTTTTAGACAGATACTAAACTTCAGATGGACAGCCTACATGAAGAACTCATATAAAGGAATACTTCAACGCCTATCTAAAATAGGTCTCATGCCCAGATTCAGAAAGGTGCTTTCTTCTTTAAAATGAGCTCATGATGAAACAGGGTCCCTGCACTCACAGTCACCACCACTTAAAAATCCCTGGCGTCACCTGCCACTTGCTGCCATCGCCCCTTTGAAATCTGCTCAGCTTTATCTATATGATGAGTGATGGGCTGAAGCCTCTAATTAGGAAGCACTGCATTGCAGTATCTCCTACTCCCAAAGCCCTCTGAAAGCACAGAGAAAGCAAAGTCAAGTAGCCTTCTCTCCAGAGCTATTAATTATTGAGCTGGGTTGGCAGGGGAGAGAAGAGAAGAATAACGTATTAGAAATAGTTGGATGGAGAAAGGAATAAACAGTGGACCTAAATGTAAACCATCCTGTTTCTCTCCCCACCAGCTTTCATCCACATTTTGAATGCACAAGAAACCCATTTCTTGTGTTCAAAATAAGGTTGCCTTGTCATTCCTGCCTGCTTATGGTCTTGCTGTATGTTTCTGTACCTTTTCTATGCTAGGTGGACTAGCGATGTTTTCATAAGATGGCTTTCATGATTTAAAAAAATGACATTGTTTATATCTTTATGGGACACTAAGTGAAATATACTAGTTATTATATGTATTAACTAATAAATCACATTTTTTTTCTTAAATTTATACCATTTTGTTAGTTTCAGAGCTCCCTACCTATTGTCACTCCCCCTTACCACCTGACCAAAACTCAACAGGAGATCCAGCCAACCTTGTCCTTCCCTGAGCCCTAGCCCATACCTCTGAAAGCCCCCGCATTCCACTGGGCCAATCACCATACCCTAAGGGCATGGGCACCAAAGACCAGGTCCAGATTCTCTCTCTCTCTCTCTCTCTCTCTCTCTCTCTCTCTCTCTCTCTCTCTCTCTCTCTCTCTCTCTCTCTCTCACACACACACACACACACACACACACACATTCTCTCTTTCCTTCCTTCCTTCCCTTCCTTCTTTCCTCCCTCTTTTCTGAAGATGTATGTATGATCTCTGATCTCTCTCACCTCTCTCTGTGATCTCTGAATCTCTGTCTCATCTGCCTCCTATCTGCTTTCCTTTATATACATGCACCTTTCCTCTGCTTATCCATCCATCTACCCATCTATCTAATTTCTATCTCTACCTCTTCCATCGCTTCTCAGCTCACACCAGCTCCCCCTCCTTTGTTAATCCACCACCACACACTGTTGTTTCTGGGGTGACAAGGCTGCAATCGACTGCTGACTCTCCCTTTCCTAAAATTCCTGCCCTAAGCTGCTAGTAAGTGCCTTATTCCAGAAAGGTATGTGTGTTCTCAGTCCTCTAATTTTTGAACCCAATCCTCTTGGCACATATTAGGCAGCCATTTGGTCATTGGGATGGCTTCCAGATTCCTGCAATATTTATTTCTTTGATGAGGAGGAGGGCATGTGGTATGAGGCCTAAATTTAAGTTTGAAAACAACTCAGGAAAATCAATTCTCTTGTGGGCATCCTTGAATCCTTCTAGAAAAAGTAGTGGTTGGACACATGACTCTCCAAGTCCAATTCCATATTACAGGGATCTTAGTTAGAAAAACGTAAGAGAAGCTTAAAGGTTTGCTCCTTAGGAAAGTAAGTATGCTACCGATGTGATGATGTGCTTCTCTCTGAACATCACTCACTGGTGTTTAAGTGTTTTCAAAATGGCATCATTGTGGACACTTCTTAATAGAAAAGGGGCTCTCCTGGACAATTTCGAAAGCTCCTGGGAAAGAGCTTGATTAGATTAGAATGCCCATGTCTAGATACAATGCCAGTTGAACGCAGTAGATGGTGTCGGGTCCTTCTAGAAGTATATGAAGAGCCAGTAAGCTAGCAGAGCTGTACAGGATGACCATAACTAAGGATGGATTGCCTGAACATTCAAAATGTGTCACAGTGTAGATACAGTGGCCAGTGGAGGTAGAGGGAAGGAAGCGTAGTAGAGAGAAGGAGAGGGCTGGGTATGGAATAGTGATAGAATGCTTGTCTAATGTGCACAAGGGCTTAACTATTTCTTCAAGGTTTAATTAAATATCCTATATTTGCTCAGAAATATTTTTCTGTGCCATAAAATAGAGCATTTACTCAACCCTGATAAAATGATTAAAATAGCTTAATAATTTAAAAAACTAGAATCATTGTATACACTTGAAACTTGCCAGTTCAACACAATTGTCTAACCTTAAAGAGAAGGCAGTTCATGGGTTCCTCATTGGACATTACAACACACCTGAAATAGATGTAACAGACAATAACAATTGTCATTAGGCAAGTACTACACCTAAAAATCTTCTTTTTCCTTTGACTTTAATTAGTGCTAATAGCTCTGGATGTTACTTGCTAGTTAACATTAAGCTGCTTCCTCTGGCCTCTGTCCAGTAAGTTAAGCATCCAAAATGAAATATGGAGAAAAATGTCAAACCCAGTAAGTGGTTTAATAATTATAATTTTCAAAAATAAAGCTTAGTTTAAAAAGAAGGAAGAATTTAACATAATAAAAATTAAATTGAGGAGATGGATATAGGTGAGTGGTATAGCAAAGGAAGGAAGGAAAAAGGAAGGAGAAAGAGAAAAACAGAAATGAACATTAACTTGAAATGATTGCTTCCAGTAATTAAGGATTTATCGGTGTCCTTGGAACCATTCTTTCCCACGGTTTAAGTCAGTCTGAATCGGAGGATAAAATAGAAAGATACAATTTGTTGGAAGTGATGAGAAGAAGAAAGCAAAGATAAAGCTTGATAGTGGACATGTTTAAAGGAAAGGCTTTAGATTTATTCTTTCTTTAAAACAGAAGAAACTTCAGCAGTTCTGTAAACTAAGGAAGCAAGCCAGCTCTGGAGATGGAAAGATTGAAGAGGGAGAGTTGAAAGACAGGGATCAGGAAACATTTGTAGGCACTGCTCCTGAGTCAGAAATCTTGGTTTATATTCTGTAAGCGCCACAGTATTTTCCGACTCTCACATTGTTCACTGTAAAATGTGATTGTTATAAATCTAAATGAAAGACTAGATAAAGCCCATAGAAGCAGTAATTCATGAAATAGTGGCTGTTGGTAGGCCAGGCACAAAATGGAAATGAGATGGACTGTCCTTTGAGACAGGAAAGGAAGACAAGGGAGATCTGTAAGAACTGGAGGTGCAATTCCATTACCTATGACTCCAGAGGTTCTCGACCCTGACAAAATATAAAAACAACTGGGGAGTCATTAAAAATACCAATGCTTAGATCCCTGTATAAACCCATTCATCAAGTGGGCTTAAGCTTCAGTAGTTATTAAAGATAGTGATAGGTTATCACAATGGCCAAAGTTGAAACTGGTTAAATGAACTCCATATGACAAGCACCTTCTAAATTTTTTTCCCCAAATGCTGATGCCACACATTGGCAAATCTTAAAAACATCATGTTGAACAAAAGAAGCCAGAAGTAAAGGAGCTTGTTTTATTAGGTTCTGATATGGATCAGGAATAAGGTAGCTTTGTCCTGGTTGATAGTTGGCTAGGGAATGGCCCACCAAATTATGGCTGCCACCTTGCCTGTCTGGACAAGAGTAGAACCACATGCAATCCTGTATCATCCATGATGACTGCAAGCAATTCCTCAGCAACAGCTTCGGGCTTCTTTCTCAATTTCTCTTAGGCTTAGGATGCCCTCACCTGTGGACTGGCTCTTTCCATGTCAGCCACTTGGGCTCAATAACAAATGAGGTCTCTCCCTTACACACCTAAGTCTGGTGATAAGGCTCATCCTAACTGGATGTTCGGTTCACAGGCTCACTTGTGTGAGCCTTCTTGGTCCACTGACCTCTCTTGATCCCTCTAACTTTTCACTATTCCCAGCTTCTTCTTCCCTATGTGAGGGGGTCCCCCCAGTTTCCCTCCCCTTCCTGGGAGAATCTCTTAATATAACCAACCTATATATATCTTATATATCATATATATATATATATATATATATATATATATATATATATATATATATATATGAGAATCTCTTGTAGTTTGTCCTAGTTGTCAGCTTCTCATTGCTGCACAGAAAAGAATGGACCGAAAGCAGCTTGTGGAAGGAAAGGGTTTATTTTGGCTTACAAATTTGAGGGGAAGCTCTGTGAAGGCAGGAAAACAATGGCATGAGCAGAGGGTGGATATCATCTCTGCCACAGCACTGCAAACAGTGGCAGGAAGGTGTGCCAAACACTGGCAAGGGGAAGCTGGCTCTAACCCCCATAAGCCCACCCCAACAACACACCTCCAATAAGGTTCCAATTCCGAAACTGCCATCAGCTGGGGATCAAGCATTCAGAACACATTAAGTTTATAGGGGTCACCTAAATCAAGCCACCACACTTGGGCTTTCCTGTTAGCCTTCTCTCTAGATCTTAACTCTCCCTAAAATAAATCTCATAATTTATAATTTCTCCAAGCCTGCATTTTCAATTCTTTAGTAATTTGGACAAGTACCCAACATTAGGGTTCACAGGCATGAGTATCTCCTGCATCTTTATGGAGATTTAATCACTCATGGTACTCCAATCCTGCATTAATTCCAATAAGATTAGGAAAGAGAGGGAGAGAGAAAAGAAGAAAGAAAGAAAGAAAGAAAGAAAGAAAGAAAGAAAGAAAGAAAGAAAGGAAGGAAGGAAGGAAGGAAGGAAGGAAGGAAGGAAGGAAGGAAGGAAGGAAGGAAGGAAGGAAGGAAGGAAGGAAGGAGGGAAGGAGGGAAGGAGGGAAGGAGGGAAGGAGGGAGGGAGGAAGGAAGGAAGGAAGGAAGGAGGAAGAAGACTCTATGAGGATGAACACGACATAGTGGTTGCTTCTGAAGGGAGAAGGTTGATCCTAAAGGACAAGAGGAAATTTTCCAGGAGAGTGGGAAGGTCCTAGGAAGGCCAACACGCATAGGGAAGAGCTTTTCTGCCCAGGACCCTACTTGGCTTGGACAATGACACCTTCCTTCACTAAACAATCCATTGCAGCAACCTGTTTTGGAATCTGGGACTCCCACTCACCAGGATGCACATACATGCTACTCTAAAACAACAAAATCTATTTCTGCTCCTCTAGGGAACATTATTCGTGATCAGTTTCTAATCAAATATGTTCTTAAATCTATCTGCGATCAGAACAGCGGGTGAGCATCTGGCCTGTGATGGTTTTTGGTGCATGCTCAGCAAGGCGACCTCTAAGTGGACTTTTATTGCCACTTTATGTCTATGCATAGCTGAGTGTACATATGATTAAAATCAGATGCATTATGGGAATCACCCAAACTACACTCCTAGCAACTGACCCACCCTTGTGGGCTTTCCCACTTAAGTGACCCTTCTTGGCAGTGTGCTCAGACATTTGCTATCACTTAGACCCTTAATAAAGTTTTCTACTGCTTGACTTTTTGTGTGTGTCTTTTCCAACTCTTCGAATAAGACACCAAAGACCTATAAACACCTGGACAGAGACCACTGGTAACACTGTACCTTGATCATAGGTATGGCTCACTCAGAAAAAAATATACATTTGTCAGCATTCACTGAACTCGATGTTTAATATCTGTGCATTTCCCAGACCTAATTATACCATGATTTAAAATTAATTAACTTCAAAAAAAGACTTGAACTAATTGGTATGGACACTCCGTTATGTAGTGGGACTTCTCTAACCCCCCGAACTGGTTGTAACATAAAGATTTAAGAACCACTGGGCTAAATAAGCTGATAAGACTGTGTGAGCCAGGGTAACAAGGGAGCCCAAGAAAATGAAACGGGATGGGGGTAATGTGGACCAGGAGCAAGGATCGTAGTTTAGCTAGGGACTGGCTCATGGCATCATGGAGGCCACTTTGCCTGCCAGCATTTCATCCAGTCTCATCCAAGATGGCTCTAAGCAACAACCCCAGCTTCCTGTTTCTTTCTAAAATTCAGAGGCTTACTCCTGTGAGTGAGCCCTTCCTGAGTCAATGTTCCTCTTAGGTCCACCAACCAATCAGATTTCTCTCTACACACCTGAGTCTGGTGATGTCAGATGTCTGGTTTCATCTAAATGGGCCTGCGTGTAAGTCTCTCAAGCTCTTTCTCTGTGTGAGGGGGGATCTTCTCCATCTCCCCTCCCACTTTCCAGCCAGAGAATATCTCTCGACTTGGGTTTTTCTGCTTGCCTTCCCTCTTATTCCTAACTCTCCCTAACATAGGTTTCATGATTTCCCCTTCCCTTGAGTCAGCATTCTCAGTTCTTCTCTAACTTAGATAAAAAGCTGAGATGCGGCACCTGCTGGTGAGGGGGGAATTCTAATCCCTAAGAGCTCTCACTTCTGCACCAGGGGGTTAAAATTAGAAAATGGGGTTGAATAGGTACAGCTTGGTTTCTAGGGTGAGTGAGGTGTCATTGTGGATTACAGACACCAGAGGCACCTGTGGTGCTTGAAATAAAATGAAGTCTTGAGTCATTTTCATATCAATGACTCCCTCAGGTTCTCTCTCTCTCTCTCTCTCTCTCTCTCTCTCTCTCTCTCTCTCTCTCTCTCTCTCTCTTTCTCTCTCTCCCTCTCCCTCCTCTCTCTCTCCCTCTCCTCTCTCTTTCTCTCTCTCTCTCCCTCTCTCCCTCTCTCCCTCTCTCCCTCTCTCCCTCTCTCCCTCTCTCCCTCTCCTTTCCCCTGAGGGTGAGAATCCAGCCTCTCAGTGCAATTTTTAGCAGGGTGAGGGCAGCTGTAGTTTTGTAGCAAAGACAGAACTTGGAAAGCCAACCCCATGACAAGAACAGTCCAGGGTCCCTAGATGCTGGGGAGAGGCTGTGTGGCTGTCAGGTGTAAATAGACCAGCCCGAGAAATCAAGGAAAGGAAAGGAGGAGTGGGGGAGTGAGCCTGGAGTCTGGGGTCAACCCAGGGATAGAGATCTTGGAATGTCCCTTTGGGAAACCTCTAGTAGTTCTTAAATATGGTCCATTCTTTGAAATGGACCAGACATAGACAGGCAAATTGACTCTTTTCATGAAAAGAATTCACAAGATCATGAATTTCCAAGTGGAACCCAGCAGGCATTCGATGGATATTAAGTAGGTTTTAGATACATAGATTTTTTTTTTTACTTCTTTTCTTTTTTGCACATGTAGTTCTGTGTGGTGTGTGTTCGAAGGTGTGTGCGTGCACCTGTGGATACCGTTGGAGACTGGAAGTCCTCAATCACTCTCCACTGTGTTACTTGTGGCAGGTCCTTTGTCTTAACCTAAAGTTCACTACGTAGCTAGTCTAACCAGTGAGCACCAGGGAGCTTGTGTTTCTGGCCACCTTGCCCAGCTTTTCCGTGGGTGCCAGAGTTCTGAACAGCAAGCGCTTTACCCAGTGAGCCACCTCCGCAGCCCAAAATAAAGACATTTTTAAGAAGGAGATTCAAGAACAGCACCTCTTTATGCAAAAATATGGAGGCTGAGAGTTGAGGGAATGTTTAAGTAATACCATGAGGCCTGGCTTGCATGAAATATTTTCCTGAAGTCCATCTAGGAGAATAGTGGGGCTGGGGAAGTTCTAGCATGCAGAATGAGAACTTGCTGTGGAGGAATTAATCCTCTCTCCCTCTACTCCTAGCACCAAGAACCACACTGCCATGTATCCTTCCATAGCAACACAGGGGCCAGGAGACATAGAATTCCCTCCACACTTAGAGGAATTCAGTCCCAACTAAAAGCTTGATGGCCATGTGGTGAGACCCAGAGGGGCACCTAGATCTGAACCACAGGATCTGTAAGATCATAAATTCAACCTAGTTGATTTGTTACACAGCAGTAGAAAGCTAGCTAACACAGACTTGGAACAGGCATTAGCATCACTTGCATAGGTTCTGGGGAGTCTAATAAAAGCTGCCCCTCCTGTGCTTGGCATCTGATTGTCCACCAGATTGTATTTTTACTTAATATATTTTATTAGCAGGTTTCTACTGAGAAACAAGATTAGGAAATGAAGAAAGAAACTAGTTTTTTAATTGTTCCCTTAATGATTAGTCTTTCCTGTTTCTATTAGTTATGCCTTGGGTCGTAGAATTGTTTTGTAGTTAAGGTTTTATTTTCTTATTACTCTTTTGAAACTCTATCAATAAGTTTGGAATAGAATTGCATGTGCTCCTTAAATGATTTTCTTATTTAATGGAGGACAGATTCAGGGGAAGTGTCAAGTCTATTCTTGGCACTAAGGAAGCTTAACACAAATCCCAACATATCACACAGTCTTTCTTTGCCTCTTAAAGCCACGAAGCCTTTCTTCCCACCTATGCACACACCCAGACATCCACCACATAAACCCGCCCCTTCTGCTTCCCTTTGCCCCCATATACCTGGTGTGACTTGGGACTTTTGTGAGCCACAAGTGCCATGGATAACACAGCCCAGGATGGTCAAGGTGAGTTGAAGAAACCTGTTCTAGCACCACGTTATCCCCTCACTGAAGGACCGTCATTAACACGCACACTGATTTCTACTCTGTGGGATGTTCAGAGGTTGCCTTTTCCAGAGTAGTTGATGCTTACTCACTACATGAACCTCACCCAGCATTACAAAAACTACCTGGCAGATTCCATTCCCGCCTCTGTGTGGGTCTCTCCTGTTTAATGAGCCTGTGTGAATGAACGCAGGTCATGATGAGCTATTGCAATGGGTTTCCTTGCCCTGCTGACCTCTTGACACATTTCCTTTCAGTAACCACAATTAGGCAATATCTTCTTATTTTCTTCGTCATGCATCTGCATTTGGATTACAATGCTTTATAAGTGCACATAACATGCTCCATGGTATCTTTATTTTTTTTTTTCAAGGTAGGGTCTCACTCTAGCCCAGGCTGCCCTGGAATTCACTCTGTAGTCTCAGGGTGGCCTCTAACTCATGGCAATCCTCCTACTTCTGCCTCCCGAGTGCTGGGATTAAAGGCGTGGAAAACATGATATCTTTGTGACAGCATTCTCAATTTCTTCCTTTTGACCTTTTGTGTGGCTTTCCTGATTAATTTTTTTCCAGGGCTCTGTTGATACAACAGGCCACTGTACTAACCTATTAACCTTTGAAAAAATCAAAGTTCAAATCTGATTTGAATAAGAAACCCAAAATAGTTTTCAACTGGCCTGGGGTTTCTGAGCAATAAAGCAGGTACATCTAATCTCTGTGAAAGACATGGTACAAATGTAGATTAGCTGATGTGAGAAAAAGGAGGTTGAAATGTTGTGTGATATAACTCAAACGTAAAGACAGCAGCCTGCATAGTCTGAGCAGCTGGCCTGAGTGTTCACTTGTCGAAATAGAAGCAAGCAATTTAATCACAGTAGCTATTTATTCCTTTCTCTGACTTTCCATAGACAGTCCTCAAGGGTCGACTCTTTCCTGCTATTTGTGCTGATCTGTGATCATTAGTTGTAATTGTTAAGCTGTTACTTGTTAACTCCCCTCCTAATTATATAGGATTGCTATTTCATAAAATTGAAATTTTTAAGCATCCCTTTTAATTATAAATCCTGCTTTAAGCCAAATTGTGAGTTTAACTCTAATCAGACCTTTGTAAACTCCTCACAACTGGCCAGTGATCATTGAAGACATGCTGTATGCTTCATTTGGCTAAGGTATACTTTGAGAGCACGGACACACTCCAATGGGTTCCTTGTTCAAAAGTGGTTTATTCCTGGCCTTTGCAAACATCCTAACCCTTTCATCCTTGCCAGAACAGACTGATGTCTAGCCCCATGGTCTCAGAAGGCCTGGGAGCCATTGTAGTTCAGCTTTCTAGCTTACTTTATTTTTAACTAGGGGCAAATGGGTCACCAAATCTCCAAGCGTTACTCTTTGAAGAAACACATCATATCGTATTATGCATTTTCTTGAAAAGAGATATTCTGCCATTCTCAGAACGGTTCTAAAACTGGGTTTCCTGCAGTCATTGTGATTATGTCACAGTGAACTCCCGTGTGGGTGGACAGCCGTGGGTGTGAGAGTGTAAAGGGAATAAGTGATGGAAGAGAGGGTTGCAAGACTGTCCTCTTAAGAATGACCTTCCAAACCATTTATGGTTTTAAAGAAAGAGCAGCTCCAGGGGAGCTGTGGGTTTTGGCGGGCAAAGACCCTGGGATTGCAGTTCCTCTCCCTTTAGAAGAGTTCCAGATGACATTGTTCCTGACATTGAACCTGGAATGAACACAGTCTCTTTGGCACCATGAACCTATGCACTTATTTAAGCCTTGAGCAGGAACAGCTAAATGACTTTTAGCTAACTGATTATGCAAGGTAAAAAATGTGAGGCCCTTAGTTTTAAAACTCAGGAGAAAACTGCCTTCAAAGGATTAAAATATAAAGCTTCCCCCTTTCTTCTATGTCGCTCTCTCTCTGGGTCTGTCCTGTGTTTTTAATTTTATAATTTATGTCATTCTAAGTCAAAGAAAAAGTAATGCTAAATTATTAACATTCAATTATAATCTAAATTATTAACATCCAATTTACCATCCATCTTTCTATTATGTTGTGTTGGTTTTAAATGTAAAAAAAAAAAGATAGCATTCCCTTAATTTATAGAAGACAACCTCAAAATTACACAGGTCATAATCCAAGGCTAAAACATGTTGGTTTGTTTGTTTTTACCAGGACAATGAAAGTAACATGAGCTGCAGCTCTCCGCATTTTTCTTTTTTCTATAGCATCATTGTCAGGGAGCGTTATTGGCTTATTTCGTGAGATCACACAGAAATAAGAAAGGATATGATAGGGGTCCTTAGAATTCCCTTACATTCTTTTGTAGTTGCTGTTGTTCAAATGAAATACTGGCTTATACATGTTCTCTCTCATACGTGGATCCTACCTTATAATTTTTATATGCTTGTACATAAATGGGAGAAAATGTGGGTAAAATCTAGAAAGGGTAGCAAGGGATAGTGAAAGAGAGGACAGGGAAGGGGGTGGGGAAGGGCAGAAGGACACATGACATGTAAGCAGAAAACGATTGGGAGAGAAATCAAGGGGATAGAAGGTGATGGAGGAGATGAGGGAAAAAGAATCAGCTAATAAACAAAATTCTGTTTAATAATACCATAAAAATACCAAAAAGCTTGCATGCTCATTAAAAAATAAAATTTGAAGTAATAATAATAATAGACTAAATTAAGATGCTAATCTCTGCAAACATCTCCATGCAAAATAAAGAACAAAAGAAAAGGGAAGGTGATGAATGTACCTTTTACAGCGTATGAAATGAAAAAAAGAAGGGAATTCCAGTTAAACAGAAAATATGGCTTCTAAGGACAGTCAAAGACCCTTCGTCTTAGATCACAGATGTCCTGCACTCACTCAGTGCTTGCTGTGGTTCTCTCTGAGCACCTGGGTTAAACAGGTTTTGCTCTCTGGGCAGTGTGAATGTCATTTGTAAACAGGACTTCAAAGAATGGGGTGTTTATGCATATTGTACATATGCCCCCTCTTCTCACACACATCTTCCATGGTCCCATCATATTTCACTTACAAACCCAAGTTCAGAGATAACATTACCAAGAGTTTCAAGACAATCACGGCTGGCATTAAAGGAATCTTTTTAAGTATGACACTCTAGACTCAAGTCACACGCCATGAATTCAACTCTGAACATGAGTTAGAAAAGCATCTGTTTGACTCAGTTTCCACCCTGGCGAAGCTATCCATGTTAAGGACATTCTCACAGTGCTTCTAATGTGTGTATGCCTGCCGTAAACGCCATCAACATCGGTTGTTTTTGAGGTTGCTGAGATGCTGAGATGGCCTCTGTGCCCTCTGAGGCCCTGTTTTAGGCCCACAGAATGGACTCATCACCTTCAAATCATCTGGATTTCCACTGGCTCCTGGTACAGGTCAGGAAGCTCTTAGCTACTGTGTTCCCAGAGTCTGACTCCTTAGGTTACTTCATTCTGAAGCCCACAGCATCGAGTGTGATTGTCTGGGGATACGGCACCTGTATGCTGTGTACATGGTGTCTACTACATAGAGTGTAGTTCTCTATAAGGAGTGATGGAACCCCACACTAGGGGGTTATGTACTGGGAGAAAAAGGATAACAGTAGAGACCATTGAAATTTTCTCTAAAAGGAAATGTAGTAACTTGCTATTGGAGGAGAGTCATAGGCAGCCTTGTGGTTTTATAGCCTGGCCCCACTTCCTGTTCCCACTCTGCCTCATGTGAGGAGCAGGCATCCACTCCTGCCACCAAGCCTTCCCTACCATGAAACTTCTTCTCAAAACAATAAGCCAAAAGTAAGCCCTTCTTTTCCTTGAATTGCTTCTGGTCAGGTATTTGGTCATAACAACAAGAAAGTAACTGACACATCAGCCTCCATCTTGTTTGATGCAAGGCCTCTTATTGTTCCCTGCTTTAATGCCTAGGCTAACTGGTCTGCAAGCTTCTGGAAGATTCTCCTGTCTCCGCCTCTCTTTTCACTGTAGGTATGCCAGGATTACAGATTCTTGCCACAGTATCTGGCTTTTACATGGGTTCTAAAGCTCTAAAGTCAGGCACTCGTGTTTGTGTGGTAAACGTTTTGTCCACTGAACCATCTCCCCAACTCCATAGTATGTATTCTTAATGACAAATACACTTTACCCTGTTGTAGTGAGTTTAATATCATTCCCATCTTTCATATGAAAATAGCTCACACACATAAAACCCATGGAGATTAAGTCCTGAACCCAAATTCTCCCTAGACACCATGTGCTTTCCTTCTGTGTGTCACACACGAGTCCTTGGACTTATTCATGAAGGGATCAATATGATAATCCTCTCAGAAGCCTGAGTGTCTTCCCCTCAGTGCTTTATTCTAACTATATGATAAACCATAGTAATGGCCAAGACATAAAAAACTAAGCCCTCTTAATGTGCTTTACTTTGAGAGGTCTCTGCTTTTCTCAGCCTACTCACAATGCCAGCTCTTTGTAAAGGCCTTCTGTCATTTCTTTGTTTCCCTCCATGGACGCTGGTCACAGGAGAGGCGGGGCTGGCGGCAGGCAGCTGCAGGTCTCCGTGGCTACTGCATTTGGCCTGTGGGGGAGCTGGGAAGGAGGGAACAAGGCGGTTCACTGCTTATCTGCGGAGCTGGGCAGGGGCAGGATGAGAGCTGGTGAGATACAAGAGAAAAACTCTCAGGACACAGCCACCGTGGGTGGGACGGGCAGATATCGTTTATTGTATGTGGAAGGGTTATATTTATAGAGAGGAGAAGCCAGGAGAATTAGGGGCACGGGGAGAGCAAGGGGACTGGTTAGGGCAGGGTGGTAAGTGGGCACCTCAAGAGTGGATAGGTGGGGGTTAGCAACCTGTGAATGCCTAATTTGCATGAGGGGCTTGCTCAGCCCTGAGTGGTGGGAAATATGTGATTCTAGACATGGATTTGATGGTGATAGTTGCAGAGAAATTTGTCACCGGAGCTGTCACCTATTGTCAGCCCTGCTGGGGTGAGAAAGCAGGGTTCACTGTGGCTTGCTTAGGGAGCACGGAGGTTTAGGATTAAGGGTGGAGGGTGGCGAAGCTCCTATGGGATCTCAGTGCAGAGACTACCTGGGCTTCAGCGTGTCTCAACTTCCCTTAACCCCATATCCTTTTAGCAAGGTTCTACATCCTTTAAACAGCTCTGGAGTCTGGATGCTCAGATACCTAGTGGCAATGACATCTTCCAGGAAGTTTTGAAACGAGTCCTTTAGATAGAACAACTGGGAGATGTGGCGCTGTCTCTGCCAGTGGAAACCATACTTAGTAGAATGTCTTGTAGGGACTCTTTCCTCAGACACCCTTGCTCACAAGTCCTGGTCATTGCATAGATGCTGTGAAACAGTATTGGTTTTGTACATGGGATAGGATCAGTTCTAGAGATAGGGGCAGGCCGGAAGATTGTGTAAGAGGAGAAAAATATGCTAAGGGGCCACACAACTAGGAAATCACTTCTAGAGTAACATGTGACAAAGCTTCACATCTTTGTGGTGACTTCTGTTAAAATTAATACAATCTTGACATGACTGTCCCCATCTCAGACTCAGGATAACTATCTTGTGCTCAGCTCAGCTTAGCCACACTCCCAGATAAATCACTGGGCAATATTCTTAGGACTTTGGATAGTAATGACGAAGCTCCATAGATCTTCTGATATCAGAAAATAGGACATTTTCCCTTAATGCCTTTATGGGATTTTTTTTTTCCCATGAGTTTTCATTTACAGTGTAGATATTGAAGACAGGTCTATTCAATCAGGCTCTCACAATACTTTAATGGACTCCAACTCTTCCTATTCCCTCACTTCTTGACTCAACTTTGACCTTGGCAGACTGCTCCCTTGGGATAAAATATCATGGTGAGGTGAGCCCCTCCTTCAATCAATGCATCTCAGAACACTTTCTTACAGGAATTTCTAAGAAATGTCGAGTAGGTGGACATTTGGTATCCTGCCAGGGATTTTGCAAAAGAATTCACCTGAGGCCAGCAAAAGCCAGGTATCACTCTGAAGGATGATGGTACAGGATAGTAGCTGTAGGATGCAAACTGAGGTTTGAGTATTTGTGCTTTGCAAGATGGTCCCTTTCAGGATCAAGTCACTTGAATTCTGAAGATGCATACACCTAAGAAATGTGGGAATATGTCTATATCTCTGTAACTGCCTTGAGATTATTTCCTAGAACAATCCTACTCTGCCTGTCTTCTAGAAAGAGTCCTGTGGGTTTTTTTTATTTTAATACATAGTTTGTTAAACAAATTCTATCAATGACCCTTAGCTTTGTTTATCCAGAGAGCAATAAAATTTCCAACCCAGACAAGTTAGAGACAGCAGAAAGCACCTATTTGCTGAAATAAGAGTGCAATGATTTGGATATTGGCATTGTTGATATTTGTTATAGAACACTGTTCTGTAACATTCTTTACAATTGCATGTTCTGTTTTCCTCCTCAAATGCAGAGTGTTACTAAGGATGCGGAAAAGATTAAGGATTTGTGTTCACTTCAATTTCGGTGGGGGTTACTTTAAAAGTGGACTTTGCTGGATGGGATTGTGGGGATGACACATGTTTCTTCTCTCATTCTAGAATCAGGGGCTTTAAATTGTCTTGAGAGATGAAATTCTGTCATGCTTCCCTGCCCCCCCCAACAAACCAAAAAAGACTGGGCATCTCATAAATCCCTTCAGTGACTCGTATAAGTTCCTTTTGGTTTCAACTCCAGTTGAAAATATTAAGCATTGTTGACTTACCTCCTTATTGATGGGATAAAGCAGCCAACCAAACCAGCTGATGGGAGGAAGGTTTTTGGAATTGCAGAGGGAACCATGGCATGAATGCTGTCTGGGCATCACCTCTCCACAGCAGGTGGAGAACAGCAGCAGGAGAGTGAGCCATGTTCTGGCAAAGGAGGGCTGACCATAACAACCACAAATCCATCCCCAGAAACACACCTCCTCCAGCCAGGCTCCACCTCCCAACTTGCTACCAGATAGGGAACAGGTATTTAGGACATAAGAGTTTATGGGAGACATCTGATCCAAACCTCCACAGACACCTTCTTATTTTTTTTCATAACACCTCTGTGAGACACAACAGTAATACAATATTCTATTTTGACATGGGGAGACTGAGAACAAAGAAGTGCTACCAGCTGGTCACACAGGTGGTGTCAGTTATTATTTTATTCTATCTTTCTTGCCCTGTGTACCAGAAGCCACTGACCTCCTTCTCCTTGACTGAAGCTGGTAGCCCTGTCAAACCTTAACACTGCCTTTTCCCTTTCTGAGATGTTACCTTGTCAACAGTTCATTCTATGGAACTTTCTCCATCCAACCATTGAGCCCTAGAAGAATGCCCAGAAGATGTAAGGAAGACCAATCATTTGAAGCCTTTCCTGGGTCATGTTTTGAAACTGTTCACTCTTTTGATTTTAATTAATGTATATACATAGCATGAAAGGCTCCACCCTTTTCCCTTTTGAATATCTATTTTTTTTTCTATTTTATCTTTTTTAAAAAAATATTTTATTTGTTTTTATTTGTTTATTTGAGAGAGAAAAAGTAGACAGACAAGCAGTGGGGGAATGAATCTTGGCGTGTCAGGGCTTCCTGCCATGGCAAACGAACTCCAGATGCATGTGCCACTTTGTGCATCTAGCTTTAATGGATGCTAGGGAATTGAACCTGGGCCATCATGTTTTTGCAAGCAAGTGTCTTTAACTGCTGAGCCATCTCCCCAGCCCTGACATATCTATTTTAAACAATAATGAGACCTGTCATTATCTACCTATAATTTGAAACTAAACCTATCTCCCAGAGGCAGTCACATTGCTGTGACTGATTTGTTAGAGCTAAAACTGTGTTTGTTCACCTAAAGTTGTTAACAGAGCTTGTTTGAGATTGATTTTTCTTTTTTATACTCACCAACCTTGTGGCCATTTCATCACTATGACCTTGTATTAGTTATGTTCTCATTGCTGAGACAAAATACCTGACAAAAAAATCAGTTTAAAGGAAGAAGGGCTTATTTCGGCTTACAGTTCCATTTTATAATCCATCATGGAGGGAAAGGGACGGAGGCTACTGCTTAAGGCAAGTTCACAGTGAGAAAACAGAGACCACTGCTCAGCCAGCTCTCTCCTGTTTATACAGGACCCCAGCCTATGACAGTACCACCCACAGTTAATATTAGCCTAGCCAAGATAATCCTTGTCCGATGCGCACAGAGGCTGACCTAATCTACCAAATCCCTCACTGGAGATTCTAGATCCGGTCAGGCTGGCAATCAATATAAACCATCAACGACCTCTTCCATCTATTTCTAGTGAAATGAACTCATCCTGGAAGTAGAAACAAATTTAAGGAGCATTCCATTCTTATAATAATTAATAATTAACCGATTATTTATTTAATAATTATTTAATATAATAAATATATTGATAAAAATATATTTTACATAATATATGAAACATATAATATGTTATAATAAAAAGCAATATCATATATAAAATTATAATTTAATAATTTAAATAAATCATTTTAGAAATCCATTACTATTAAGTACAATGATTTGGGGCTGAAGAGATGGCAGAGTGATTAAAGTGCTTGCCTGCAAAGCTTAATGACCTCAGTGTTCGATTCCACAGTACCCATGCAAAACCAGATGCACAAAGTGGCTGGAGGTCCTGGCACACCCATTCTTTCTGCCATCTTTCTTCTCTCTCTTCTCTCTGCTTGCAAATAAATAAATAATTTTTTTGTAAAAGGTCCAATTATTTGGCTCACTGGTAGAACACTTGCCTAGCAAGCACTGGATTTGATCTCAGCACCCCAACATATAACCCACAGTGTAGAAGCTCAGTCTCTGGCAATATTCCTTACTTTGGCCTCCAGGGGTCTGACACTGAGTCACTCTTTCCTTTGTGCACGCTCTTCCCATATCATTGCATCTACCTTTCCCACCAACTCCCACTAAAGCACTCTCTTATTGCCCTGCTTTCCTTTACCCTATGTCTTAACAGAAATCATATGACTGCTTACGTGACTATTTCTCTGCTTCCATTAGAATGTAAATGTCATAAGAGAAAGGACCTTTCCTGTGTCGCCCATCCATTTATCCTTGGCATCTTGACCTCTATCCATTCAATGACTGGTTATGCAAAAGATTGTGGATTGGATGGATAAATGTTTATAACTTCAAAGGTATCTTAATGGCTTGTAATAACACAGTATTATCTCATATGTATAAATGAATCAGGTCCAAGGACAATTCTATAATAAGAAAATTGCCTGGTTCAGACAATGGAGAGCATCTTTTGCAAGCCAAGGTTGTACATAGGTTTAGCTAATGTGTGTGTTTCATATCAAAGACCACTTGAAAATTGCCTGTATTGATCCACCTGTGAATTAGCAAGAACTCGGCCCACAAGTCTGCTAAATGATTCCTGCTGACATACATTTGAAAGTCAGGCTGAGCGGTGCTGCATATAAGTAAGGTTTGTTGCATATAAGCAAAACCCTCCTGCAGAGAAACTCCTCTGCATCTCCATGTAGGTCAATAAAAATACCCAAATAAAACCTGGTGGAAGGCTGTGATCTCTTCTACTGGCTTTGATTGGGTCTGGAGCTGGCTCAGAGTGTAACCAAGGACTTATCCTTCAATAGGAAATATAAATCTGGACAGATGTCAGTCAACCTGTGTTGGGCCCCAGCCTAACTGAATAACCTTAAACTAAGTTTAGAATATGGAATAAAGCTGGGCGTGGTGGCACACGCCTTTAATCCCAGCACATCTTTAATCCCAGGAGGCAGAAGTAGTAGCTGATAAGCGTTGATGATCCTATTTGTTGAATTCTGTGTAGCTGATAAGCTTTGTTCCTGCTTGCTGAGTTTCATTTTACTGGCAATACTTTGCTGTACTCTGCTGATTGGCTCCCGCCAAAAAGTTTGAATCTTATTGCTTGATAGAAATAGGCTGAACAATGCAGCCTCAGGTTATAAAAGGGTTTTGGGTGCTGGAATAAAATGAGATTTGTCTGACATTTCTCCTGGTCACGGATGTCTGTCCAACTGTACGCCTCACCTCTCCCTGATTGAGCCCTTTCTCCTGCTGGCCAGTGAGACTTAGGCTACCCGCAGGGGGCCAAGGGTCCGTGACTCCCAAACAAAGCTGTAGAAGACTGGGTGGAGGGAACCCTGGGGCAGTCAGTCCTTCAACATGAGTTATAAGTCATATTGCTTGTGTATCTCTAGTAGAAATGCATCCTGAAAGGCACTATTGGCTTATATTTAAAAAAGCTGATGATGAGGAGGTAGTCCATTCAGTAAAGTGTCTGCCTCACAAGCATAAGAACCCAATAGCCATGAAAAAATGCCAAGCACGGTGCTACAAACCTGTAAGGGTGGTGAGCTAGTCTAGCCTGATTGGTGACCTCCAGGCCTATTAAGAGACCCTGTCTCTAAAGCAGGTAGATGATGTTAGCTGAGAAACAATACCAGAGGTTGTCCTCTGATCTCCACATGCACATGCACCCCTATGCACATTAACACATATCACACGAGCACACACACAAGTGATAGTGACTATTTTCCTTAACAGCATGGAGAGAGCCAGCTCCATTTTTCGGCCTCAAGCTTCTGGCTATTAAAACATCAATTTTTCAAGTGGATTTTGGTCCATGTGTGTTTTCCATTTCTACTTTTTCCATCAGTTTGGCTAGAAATTTATCTGTTTCACTTGAATTTTTAAGTCTATGGTGATTTCATTGCATAATGCACAAACACACATATAAAACTTCAGGATGTCTGCAACCGGTTTGCTTATTTTCATCTTGCATCAGAGTGTTTGTATGTTCTGTTTTTGTTTTGTTATGCAGTGCTTAGAATTGAACCTAGAGCCTGTGCGCTCTAGACAAGAGTTCTTCTGCGGATCTACATCCCAGCCCTTCTACTTGCATCATCTATTAACCTCTCGCTGCTCTGATGTCATCTTCAAGGCTGGCCAGACGTGCAAAGCCACTGAAGCCTGTGCTTAGTAGATCACTCAAGGATATTCTCACTTGCTGTTTAAAAAGCTCTCATTAATTGGTCTATTTTTCCTGATCACTAAATGTACTGTCCAATCAGGAGAGATGTTTCTAGTGGGAGAAGCAGTGATCAGTGGCTTCTAAGGCAGGATGTGCTTACACGGTCTCTACCTGCTGTTGTCTTTGCTTTTGTCCTTTGAAAGTGTTTCATTAGAGACAAACCACAAGCTAACATACTTCGGTATTTTTGCCATGAAGTTCTTTGCAAATGCATTCACAATACTTCATATTAAAGTCAACAGATAAAATAACAAAAACATTAAATTCATTAAATTCTAAATTCTTTTTTAAATATCTTATTTATTTGTAATCAGGGAGAGACAGAGAGAGAGAGAATGGGTATGCAAGGGCCTATAGTCACTGCAAACAAACTCCAGACACATGTGCTACTCTGTGCATCTGGTTGTCTGTGGGCCCTGAGGAATTGAACCCGGGTCATTAGGTTTTGCAGGCAAGTGCCTCAATATCTGAGCGTCTCTTCAGCCCCTAAATTTTTCATTCCTATGCTTTTACTGAAATACCAAAAAGGTTGAATTAATTTCAGTCTATCTGTTGCTCATGTTGTTGAAGCATGTCCAAATGTAAGGAGGGAAACATTTTCCAAAGTGTGTATCTTTTTATCCTAAAACAGATTTGAAGGCACATAAGGACAAAATTTTATCTGCTTTTGTGCTCTTAGATATGGCTTTAAATTTTCCAATATATTTAATAGCTAATAAATAGGATAATTTATAAAACCTTTAAGAAAGCACAAGTTTTCCATTTCTAAACTTGAAAAAATGTTTATAAAATTATAGGATTGCCTGGTAGATTCATTTTGCTGTCAAGCTGACAATGATGAAATACCTGATCTTTTTAAGTCTTCCTTGCCCTTCCTTTCCTTCTCGTCTGCATCCAGACAAATATGAAACATGCCATAATGTTACTGAGATGTAATAGTAAAACTAAACTGCATAACAATGTCAAAGTTAATAACAGTTAAGATTTATATCTGAGTGCCTAACATGTGCTTACTCTGCACCAGCCACTGTGCTAAGCACTTGCACTGTTATTTCGTTTCCTCCTCAAAACTATGTGAAAAGGTAAGTGCTTTACAGGTAAGAAAAGTGAGTCACAGAGAAACTCTGAGACTCACAGGGTTTAGGATCCTTAAAGGGTGCACTTGAAATGCAAACCCGCCTGTATGCCACAGAGGCTGCAGGTGTGATGCTCATGCATCAAAGCAGAGGGTGATGCAGGTTTCTTCCTTCCATGCTGTGTGCCTTGGTACGAGAGTATGAAACATGCACTGCCTGATACCAAAACCAACTAGTAAACTAGCTATTTTTCAATTTCAAAGAAATTTTAGAAATAATGCATTATTCATGCAGTTTCCTGACTGGAGTACCAATTTCAATTATATATATATATTTTTTTCAAGAGAAATGGGAGACTGGAGAGATAGCACAGCAGTTAAAATGCTTGCCTGAAAAACCTAAGGACCCAGATTTGATTCCCCAGTATCTACATAAAACCAGGGGCCCAAGGTAGCACATGCATCTGGATTTCATTTGCAGTGGCTAGAAGTCTTGGTGTGCCAATTCTATCTCTCTCATTCTCTCTCTAATAAATAAATAGTAAATAATATCTACTAGCAATAAAAAAAGAGTTACAACTCTGAAATAATTCTGGGGATGGGGAGATGGTGGATAAATGCTTGCTGCCCAAGCTGGAGTATCCAAGTTCTATTCCAAGAGCCCACATTAAAAGCCAGAAGCCTCATTGGTTATTCACAACCCCAGCATGCTAACACTGAATGTGAGATGGGACGTAGAGACAGGAGAATCCTATGGAAGCTTGTGGCAAGCACAGCGAAGAACAGCACAGCAAGAATCCAGAGTGAGAAATCCTGCCTCAAATGAGATAGGCAGGAGGGATCAACCCAGAAGTAATCCTCTGATCTCCATATATGTGCCATGGAGTGCACATCCCTGCACACACAGACACACACAGGGATAGGTATAGGTAGGTAGGTAGGCGCACAGAGAGAGAGAGAGAGAGAGAGAGAGAGAGAGAGAGAGAGAGAGACAGAGAGAGAGACAGAGAGAGATAGTGATAGATACATAGATAGATGATAGAGAGATGATAGATAGATACATAGATAGATAGATACATAGATACATACATAGATGATAGATAGATAGTTGATATAGATGATATATGAATGATATAGATTATAGAGAGATAGATAGAAGATAGATAAATGATAGATGGTAGATAATAATAAAAAATTTTAAATAATTCTGGACAATCAGGAATTATACTATTATTATAGGTCTATGACTTTGACCTAACTAGTGCCCCAAACTCTGAAAAAATATTACTGACTGAGCATAGCTTTTCCAGACACATCACTCTTAGGAGTGTGACTGAAGCGAGATGCTGGAACATTAGTGGGGTATTTTAATCAAGCCTCTGTAAGACATTGGTGCAAAGAGCAGCAGGGCTTTAACATGCATATGAAATGTCATTCTGAAGGTGGATAAATAACTTTCTCCTTACTTCTATAAGACACATGGATTTCACACCACTTTGTGCCCTTGTGCTATAACTAAGGCATAGATAGATCAAGTGGGGAACCTGTGGAAGGATCTTGTCTGTGGTGAAAATAGACTCCTTCTCACTCTTTGTAGCCAGCAGGACTCACTGGGACAAGGAGAGCGCAAGGTGACAGTTAGGTGGTGAGCATCCCTGCATCCCTGTGGCCACACAGGAACTGTGCACACCCCAAAGGCAGCAGCTCTCAGGCTGTGGACTCTGCATACTTTTGTCCCTCAAAATGTTTTGTGACTGCTCAAAAATAGACTTCCAAGAAGGGCAGGTGTCTGAAAAAAAATCATTTAGCAAAATGAAATCTTCAATTATTTGAACAATTCTATAACCAAGTAATGGGATGCCTGTTTATATTTTTTACAGATGTGTCTATTATGTGGAGCTAAAAATATATGCTACTCTAAATGTTTATTTATATGCTAATAAATTCTATTGTCCAGGGTAGTGAGGAAGTATATTCTGCTTAACATTATTTCAGCATATACTATGAAAAAAGTTCCTAATAAATCAGGATACTCTTCTAAGTTGGTTCTGTGATTTCAGAAGTAAAAAGGACAGGATGAGATGTCCCTGCTTCTGAAAGTGGCTTGGGGGACTTTTTTGTTTGTCAAATTCATTGACCCTAAGAAGGTAGCCAGTGAGTAATTCTTTCTGCCACAAGGGAAACAAAAGGGATTTCTTGACCTAAACTAACATTCAAATTAGATCTCATAGGAAATCCTTTGTGGGATTCTCTGGCAAATAAAAACTCTGGGATTCCTCTGTCCTTGTCTGTGAGAGATCTTTCTCCTAAGCTTCTAACTCATACATTCCCACTACTAAGAACAATACCATCTAAATGTTTCCAGGCACCTTAAGGTGACCAGTTATGCCAACTGAAAATATTGAATGCTCATTGAAAATAAATTGATAAGGAATGGTATAGGGTGTGCATTCTACTATTATCCTTACTTGGGACATATTTAAGATACAACTGAATTTATTGTTTCAAATTTCAGTTGAACTGGATGCCCTATATTTTCTCTGGCAACCTTATAAATTAAGCATGTCCAAACAGAACACTTCATTTTATTTTCCAAAGCTACACTATTCCCTTTATCTTAGAGTTTGACTATAGATACTTCATCTATCCATTTGCTCATATATCTAGTTTTCTGTCTCTTCTGATCCCCTCCCTCCTCTCCTTAGTCTGGCTGCCATAATATCTTGTGTCTATCAATGTATCTTTCTCCACACCAGGCCACATGGTCTTCCCAATCTGAAAATTTCCATACAATATCCTGAATAGTTCTCTAGGGTGACCAGTTGTCCCCATTTGCCCAGAACTATTTTAATTTAGATTAAAATCCTGTCTCTAAGATAGCCCAAACCGCAGCAAATAGAGGTGGTTGGTCATTCTCTTGAAGACAATGCTCAAATCTTAAAGTCTAGTTTATAAGGGTCATGTCCTCATAACACACTGTAGATACTTATAAATAATCACATGATCATGAAATTTCTTGACTTGTCAGTTTTCCCCTATAGGTAAGTCCTTGATGAAAAAGCCGAACATCCAGTGTTCAATAAATGTTTGCAGCAGGAGTCAATGGATGGTCCTGTGACAGAGTATATGCATTGCTTATCAATGAGTTCCTCACATACTTTCTATGTGGAAAAAGCAGAAGTATTGATGAGCTCAAAAGATATCTATCATATTTCTTAGAACTGTTACATCAATTATTTTGATTCAAGTGGAAATAAAAGTTGTTGATACTCCAGTATTTATACAAATACAAAAGACAGCCTAAATATATTTTTGTCTGTAGTTCTTTTTTGCATGTGCATGTGTGTATGTGTTCATATGTGTGGAGACAGGTGCACATGTACATGCATGTAGAGGCCAGAGGTCAACCCCAAGTGTGTTCCTCAGTCTATTGATACAGGGTCTCTCACTAAACCCAGCATCCACCAATCTGGCTAGTCTAGCTAGACAGCTTGCCCTGGGGATCTACCTAGCTCTGCCCATGCTGCCCTACCTGGCATTATATGAGCGCAGGGGAGGATCTGAACTTAGTTCCTCACATCTGCACACAAGCACTTTACTAACTTAGCTTTCTTTTGTAACTTTCTTAATTGTTTTGCCTCCCAATAGTATAAACTGATAATTATCTGTTTTGATGGTTCCTCTAAGTATACAGTTATAACTCAATATATAGAACTAATGGAAGTTCAGCTATATAGGAGACATGTTTTGTACAACACTAAAATTGATTTGATTTTTCTGCTTTCCACATCTAGTTGTGTACATGTATCATTCAATTCAGAGGCTCAAGATGAAAGTAAGGAGTAGAAGCTCAGGCTAAGGGAAAAACCAGTCCAAACTGGGGTTGACCATGAATCTTTCCGTGGTTATCACAGAAGATGTCTTCTGTTATGGACAGAGATGAAAATGTCTAAATGCCAAGATGACTTGCCATATTGGTCTACACATGTGAGGCTTATATTATTCATTTTTAACCTTTTTTTCTAGTAGATATATATTTTTCATCACCCTGTGGATTTTAAATCTAAAACATCAAAACTAAAGTTGAGATCTAATATCTGAATAAAACACAGTAAGACGTCTGGAAGGTGAGTCAGATTTCCAGGGAACTATCAAACATTGAATATTTAAATAAAAAAAGACCAGATAAAAGTTTGCAAATTACAATTTTCTCTACTTGAACTTTTCCATGAGCCCCAAGAGAAGAAACCAGCCTAGGAGAATCAAGATGGTAATAGAGAAACCTTGTCTAGACAGAAAAGGGCATCTCTATACAATGAGTTTAAAAATTAATGAATCTGTAAAACTGTGCTAAGTTTCTCTATTCAGAGAGGGAATTTTCTAAAAGAATAATAATTTTAGAAGACCTGAGTGTAAAAGATAAACTTAGGACAAAATGACATAAGAAAGCTTAAAATACAGGGATAAAGGTATCTAAAATAATTAAGAAAAGGAAGCCAGCATATAAATATCAGGTAAAATATAAGTCTTAATGTAAGCATCTGTGGCAAATGTACTAATGCCCCCCGTAAGACATTTCTCTTTTAAGGATGTATTACTTTTTTGGCAAAGAGACGCTGTAGATGTGACCGAGGGGTTGATTCTAGCTTTTCTGGGTGACAGCAAGGGAGATCACAGTGTCTTCACAAGGTAGAGACACTAGGGTCAGAGGTCAAGAACATGATGGCAGAATCAGAGGCCAATGTGAGATGAGATGTTCAGTCACCTCATGACTTCCTGGGATTCATGACTACCAGTTTAAACCCAAGTTAAAGCTCTATTAGAAGGACATCAACTTCCACCTAATAAAAGGCATAGCCCATGGGCTCCTCTGTCTCTCTCTCTCCTCTTATATGTGCTCTAGCCTCCCTCTGTGGGTAGCACCTGAACCCAACATATATCCTCTAAATCTGTGGAGGTTTGAATGTGAAATGTTCCCCATAGACTCATGTGTTTTAATACTTCGGTCCCTGTGATGTTTTGACCCAGGTGTCCCCCACAAACAAAGGTGTTCTGAATGTTTAATTCCCAGCTGATGGCAAGTTGGGTATTGTTCCCTGCTTGGAGGGCAGGTTTATGGGTGTTACAGCCAGCTTCCCCTTGCCAGTGTTTGGCACACTCTTCTCTTGCTGTTGTCTACCTGATGTTGGTCATGAGGTAATGTCCACCCCTCTGCTCATGCCATCATTTTCCCTGCCATGATGGAGCTTTCCCTCAAGTCTGTAAGCCAAAATAAACCCTTTCTTCCACAAGTCACTTCTGGTTGGGTTCTTTTCTATGCAGCAACAAGAAAGCTGACTACAACAATCTCCCTTGGTGGCAATGTTTAGGAAAGTAGGGGAACCTTTAGAAGGAGGAGCCTTACAGGAGGAAGGATGTCATTTGGGGGGAAGGAGATAACTGGAGAAGTTATAATCCAGTCCAACCCTGTTTGTGATGCCCTGTCCTTTCTACCTCCCTGCTGATATGACAATGGGACACACTGGCTATCCGTCCTACCATGATAGACTTCCCCTTGAAAGTCTAATATAACAGATGCCAGAAATGTGGACAAGCCTAGAATGGGCAATGAGGAAAACTAGAATTTTTCAAAGCACGGTGTGATGGTTAAGTATTGTTGTCAACATTACCTGTTAGCAATCCACAGTAATCTTGAGTGTTGTGTTGCAGATTTCCTCTAATTGAAGAGAGAAAGGAGGCTCAGGGGATTCAGGAAGTCATGTTATCTAGAAACAAACATCCCTTCTGGGATACAGTGTAGGAAGGAAATTCCAGAGATTCAGGAAGTCAACAAGACCCTACCCCAAGGGTATATAAAGGGAATGAAATCTCTTCTTCCCCTCCCCCCGTGTGTGTGTGTGTGTGTGTGTGTGTGTGTGTGTGTGTGTGTGTATCTGTGTGTGATGCTAGTGATGACCACCCCCCTCCTTGGACCTGTGAAAGGGACCAGCCTCTTTCACCATTATAGAACTTCCCCTGGATCTGTAATATCAATAAAATCCTTCCTCCCATAACTGAGCCTGATTTGGAGGCTCATCCCAGCAACCTGTAGCTGACTACAACACATGGTTTAACAAAAAAAACCAGCATAAGAGTTCCTTGAACAGACCGTTAGTAGAATGTTACAGTCTGAATGGTAAAGATTTTGCTGGTGAGAATTCAGAAGAAAGTGAGGAGTGCCCTGTGTTTTTCTTAAAAAATAACCTAAACCAAAAATCCAGGGAGTCAAGTGCTTATCACACAAGCATGAGGACCTGAATTCAATTCCCCAGCGCTCATGGAAAAGCCAGATGTGGTGGTAAGCGCCTGTGATTCCAGCACTAGGCAGGCAGAGAGTACAGGAATCTCCAGGACCTGTTGACCTGCTACTGTAGCCAAATCACTGAACTGTGGGTTCATTTCTACCTCCCTGAGAGACCTTCTCCCAAAAAATAAAAGTGGAGACATATAACATTGAATTCTACACACAAACACACACACACACACACACACAAAAGTACCCACTATGTATACATACTATACACAGAACTTAAACCATCATGCACAGATTTTTGAAAGAAAATTGGGCATTAAAGATAATGCAACAAAGATTCAAAAGACGAGAGGATCATATTATGGGAAGGGGTTGGGAGGATCCTTCAAGAGTTAGAGAGAAAGCCGTGGAATCATGGAAAGCAAAACTCGAAAGAGATGAACTTGCATAGTTAAGCTGAGAACTCCCAGCAAAATGTTGAAGGTGTAACTTTCTTTCTTCTTCCTGTTTATGTTTAAAAAAATGTGAAAGGAAAGAGAAAAATTTGAGTAAAGAAATAGAAAGCAAAACAAAGTCAACATTTGGTGATTTAGGAAATTCTCAGTTTATGCAGATTATAAAAGACACTAAAATTAGAGGATTCTCTGTTATACAGTGTACTCTGGAAAGGAATCCTAGACTTTGGCTAGCTAACCTCTTTTGACTGTCTCACAATAATAAAATTTATCAGAGCATTTAGCATATACTTAGCACCATAGGAAAGATTCATTGAAGAGATTAGGTCTTCCCTCCCCCATCTCAACAGAAGCCTAAATAAAAATAGCAATATTTTTCAATTCTTGATGTGTTTTCATCAAAAATGGGTGCCAACTTTTGTCAAATGCTTCCTTCTGAATCTATTTACTGATGGCAAAGTCATATCAGTTTCTGTCTTCTGTAAATGCGGTAAGTTATCATAGATTTTCTGTTATTTTGATCATTCATTCCTCTAATGAACTCCATGAGATATTATTCTTTCTGTGACACTTTGATTTGCTAAAATTGTGTTAGATTCCTTTCCTTACATGTTTTTGATGACCATTAAGATTTAATTTCCTTGGGAATACTCTGTCCTCCTCATCTACTTTCTAGTAGAATTTGACATTCTTTCTTTACCTGTTTGATAGAATTGACCAGTGCAACAGCCTGGGACTGAGGTTCCTTTATGGAAGGATTTGGGTGGCAAATTACATCTCCTTAATACGGTTTTCTAGTTATTTTGTATCAGGTTTAGAAGTCTTTACTTTTCATCTGAGTTGAATAGCATATCAGTATAAAGCTGTTCATGCTACTCTGTTATTTTCCTTTGAATTTCCCCAGTGATCTACTCTTTGGTTATTGATCTTGGTAATTTCCCTATTTAACATGCTTGTTACCTTTCTGAAGAATCATTTTTCTGCCTTGAATTTTCTATACTGTCTTGTCAGTCATTTCTGCTCATATCTTATTTCATTTCTGAGCCCGCTGTATTTTTAATATGCTCTTCTGCTTCTAGTTTTGTAAGATACATTTAATTTTTTAATTTCCAATCTATCACCTTTTCTAATATAAGCGTCTCCTACTTAACAGTACTTGGGCTACAATATTAAATACTAGATTTCTAATTTTCAGTTTAAAATTTTCCATTATGCTTGTGATTTCTTCTTTGATCAAAATATCACAAATACTTGGGGCTGTATTGTTATTATTTATTTTTAATTTTCGTTTCTTGTGGCCAGAAAACAAATTATGGAATCTTTTGAAATATATAGAAACTACTTAGTGGGACTGGGATTGCTGGATATTGTTGAACATTTGATGACATTTTAGGACCTCAAGTCCACTTCATGTTTTTGTTACTTTTCTCATTGTTGGGATGAAATATCTGCAAAAGCAACTTTAAAAAGGAAGAGCTTATTTTGGCTCACAGTTTGAAAGTCCGTCGCGAACATGAGGCAGCTCACACTGCACCTACAGTCAGGAATTAGCCAGAAACACATGCAGGTGCTCAGCTCACTTCCCCCTTTTATTCAGTCCAGGACCCCAGCCCAAAGGATGTTGATATCCATATGAGATTGGGTCTTCCCATTTCAATTAACCCAATCTAGAAAATTCCTCACAGACATGCCCAAAGATTCCACCTGTCAAATTGACAGTCAATATTTACCAGCAAGCAGCCTATTGCTGAACTATATCCATGGCCCTGAGATCTTTAAATGATTGACTATTCAGCCACTGTGAATGGAAGGTAAGATTGGCAATACTGTTAAAATCGTCAATATCTTTACTGATTTCTGGTCTGCTTCTGTCAAATTCCAAGAAAGTCGTGTTAAGTATTAAATTTCCATTACACACTAACGTGTTCCTTTTGCCCTCTGTGTTGTGAAGCTCTGTAACTTAGGCATGTATGTTCATGTTTACTGTGCTAGCCTGATGAAGTGACCCCTTTATTAATATGGCATGTTGCTGTCTTGCTCTATCTTGATGACTGTCTGGCATTAACTACCACACCATCTTTCTTGCTAACAGTTATATGATCTTCATGATACATTTTCTTTTGACTTACCTACGTCCACTCCAATGATACATCTGAGGAATGAGAAAATTGTAGCCACTGTGTGGCTACTGAAAAACCCATGTGTCTTCACTCCAACAGGGGCCATTGGGTGCTTCCTAATGTGTACCAAGGCCATATTATCTATGGCGCTTGGGCTTTAAGCGTCCACCACAAGCTCATGTGTTTGTGATTAGGCCTCATAGCTATTCCCCAGGTGGTAAAGCTTTGGGGTATGGAGCCTTGCTGGAGAAGGTGTGTCGCTAGGGCAGGTCTTTGGATTTTATAGTTCAGCCCCAATTGGTATTCATGAGAGTTCTCTCTGGTTACTTCCTCCCAGCTGAGGTGACAAGCTGTGACACTTAAGGTGCCATGATTCCCCCCTCCCCCCGCAATGATGAAACTCCTCAAAACTGAAAGACGAAGTAAAACCTTTCCTTCCACAAGATGCTTGTGGTAGGGTAATTTCCCCCAGCAACAAGAAAGTCATTGCTTTCCCAAACTTTCCCAAAGGTACCTACTGCTGTTTACTAAAAATAAAAAATAAAAAAGTCCAAGCAGCAGGCATGAATAATCCCTTAATTTTAACATGTGACAATGACACTAATTTAAAACTCTCATAAAACTTGACTTTAATTCCAGGCTCATGTGGCCACTCTCTCCTGAGATACTGTCTCTTGGCTACACTAGCTTCAGACATGAGGTGTTCATGCGGTGACATACTGTACTTCCTGGAATGTCCTTTAGGTGGCTTGTGTCTTTCCTTCAGGTTAGAAAGATCTGTTCCCCAACTGCACGACCTCATGGACCTGCCTCTTATTATTCTTCACCACTGTGTCCTGTTTACTCTGTTCACCGTTCTAACTGAATTATACATATACACATTTGCATATATACAAATATGCATGCATATATATGTGCCTTTCTGATTCTTTTCTTCTTATACCAGGGTTTAAACCACACAAGAATAGAGACCTTATTGCCGAGGTTTAATTTTTTTGTCACAGACTAGTAGAGGTCAACAAATGAATATTGAATGATATTGACTAATATTGACTTAAAGGTTTTACATCTGTATCGGTTACGTTCCTTATCACTGTGACAAAATACCTGAGAGAAACAGCTTCAGGGAGGAAAGATGTATTTGGTTCGTGGTTTCAGAAAGCCCTGTCCATCATGGCAAGGAAAGTAGGGTAGAACGGAGCAGTGCATGTTGGGGTGGGCCAGGGAGCAAAGCAATACCAACACTCAGTTTTTTTCCCTTTTTTTATTTTCACAGAAAACACTTTTATTCTCCTCTTTTATCATATATGGTCTTATTAAATTCAAAGGATAATACACTGGCCATGAAATATCCGATTTCTTCATTTAAAATAAAGATATCATCAGGTATGTGAAATATACTGGACCCCAGTAAAAACTAGGGTCTTGTCTATTAGAAAAGTCTCTTCTTTCAGGACCGGCTTCCTTATAAGCTCAGTAGGTTCTAGAACTGATTTACCAGATTGCTCGCTGGACTCCAGAAGGCTGCCCTGGTCAGCTAAGTGCAGGAAGACAGTGCTACTAAGCCTCCAGCACCTTCACACCACGTGGATGGGATGTCATAACAGGTCGATTTCTATCCTAACAGGACAGCTCTCTGGGGGAGTGGGGCCATTTCTTCATCAGCCACTTCCTGAAGATCTTTGAGCAAAATGCTATTCTTCCTGAATGGACTGAATCGTAGCCTCTCATCTGCATATTCACAGGCCATTCAGATCGAGTACCATTTTCCAGTCTACATGGTAACCTTGAACTTGGCCTGAAGCTGACGAAGGAACCACCTGTAGCAGTGAGCCCCGCATGTACGCAGGCAGCCACGCTGTCCACCAGTTTTTTTCCCTTCCTATTCTTTCCAGAACCCCAGTCCATGGAGAGTGTTGTCCATGTTCAGAGTGGTTCCTGACCTCAATTGATCCTCTCTGGAAATGCCTTCATGGACACACTAAGAGATGCACATCACTAATGTCTCTCTATTTAATTAAATATCTGTATTTATTTATTAGAGAGAGAGTAAGAGGGGGAGGGAGAGAAAGAGACAGTGCTGGGGCCTCCAACCACTGCAAAGGAATTCCAGTCCATTTGGCTTTTTGTGGATATTACAGACCTGAACCTGGGCCATCAGGCTTGACAAGTAAATGCCTTTAACCACTGAGCCATCTCTCCAAACCCACACCTCCCTGTTTTCTTTCTGTTACTGTAAATCCAGTTAAGATACCGATGAAGATGAACCTTGTGCCATCTAACCATAGTTCAATTTATAATTCTTTTCTTTATGATAGTACCAAGTGGTATACATTCAATAGACATCAGACTTCAAATTTGAGTTTTTCATCTTTTCCAAGGCAAGGATGAGCAGTGACAGCAATCCAATGAAAATCACATGGGAAAGCAACACACAGTCAACCTACAGCTCACCGTCTTGCTAAGCTAGGAGGTATGGTGATGTCGACTGTTCGATCTCTTTCAGTGTGTGTCCAGGTTTTGCTGTACTTATTGAAACGCAACACAAAGAAAGTGGAGGAACGTCTGCAGACCTAAATATCATAAGCATTATGCAGATGGATTATTTGCACACATAGAAACCCCCACCCCAATCTTTGAGTCTACTACATTTATTAACTATATACACTCCCCTGGTTATCTGGCCTCTGGAAGGTCAAGGTGAGACCTTCCTTTTTTATTGGAATTCTAAGCCTTGGGAAAAATTTCACGAGGACGCTTCGTCTCCTGCACACAGATAGGAATGTCTAGCTGTCCATGTTTTGAGTTAGAGTGATCAAAACAACATCATCCTGTTTATGGTTCCTTCTAAGAAATTCAATAATGAAATTATTAGGGAAATTGTTTTGTTTGTTTGTTTGCTTGCTTGCTTGCTTGGTTGTTGGTTGGTTGCCTGGTTTGTCCATGCCTCATTGTCAAGTCCACAAAACTTCCAAGTGTCAATCAATCTCATTTCCAAAAAGCTTAATCACAAAATGTGCCTCGCCTGCCCCCTCGTGGCCAGCAAGGTCATTCCAGTAGAAACGGAGTGTTTTGATTCAGGCAACTTTGGTGGAACAGTGTCAAATGGCCCTAATAGATTGTGGGTTTTTAAAATTTATTTAATTTTTATTTATTTATAAGGATAGGGAAAGGGGAATGTATACACCAGGGTCTCCAGCCACTGCAAATGAACTACAGATGCATTCAATGCTTTGCACATCTGGATTTCTGTGGGTACTGGGGATTCAAACTCAGGTTGCTAGATTTTGCAGGCAGGTGCTTAAACTGCTGAGCAATGCCTCCAGCCCCAGATTGTGTTTTAATCACCAAGATCTGACCCTTATTCTTTCACTCTACTTTGAAAAAATTGTCACTTTCCTACTTATCAATATCCATTTTTTTAATTTTCGTGGTACTGGTCATTTAAGACAGGGCTTCTCAACAGAGAATTCACAGAGGAGGAAACACAAATGGCCTTGTCTCATCTAAGAAAGTGATCAGCATCCTTAAGCATCAGGGAAATGCAAATCAAAACCACAATGAGATACCACCTCACCCCTGTCAGAATGGCAATCATAAAGAAAACCAACAACAATCGTTGCTGGCGAGGATGCGAGGAAAAAGGAACCCTCATTCACTGCTGGTGGGATTGCAAACTAGTGCAACCACTATGGAAAGCAGTGTGGAGACTCCTGAACACAACAGACATAGAACTACCAATGGACCCAGCTATCCCTCTACTAGGCATCTATCCACAAGATGTCACATCTCGATGCAGAAAATTTTGTACAACTATATTTATAGCAGCTCAATTCATAATAGCCAAGAATTGGAATCAACCCAAATGCCCATCCATGGAGGAATGGACAGCGAAACTGTGGTATATTTACACGATGGAATTCTACTCAGCTGAAAGGAAAAATAACATATCGAAATTTAGGAAAAATTGGTCTGACTTTGAGCAGATCTTACTAAGCGAACACTCAAAAGATCAGAGACTCGAACACCGCATATTCTCCCTCATAGGTGGTTCCTAACCTGAATAACAGTAAACTCTAAGCAAACCAACCAGAACTGAGAGTTTGAGAAAGAGAACTAAGAAATGGTGGGGGGATGTCTTAAACATGAAGTGGAACCAAATCTGGTCCAAAATTATAAAATCCTCACAGGCACAATGTCCACTAATGAGCATGGAGTAGGCATCATCTGGCAAGAGGGCCAAGAATGGAAGGGGAGAGTGTCTAAGTTTGTCTAGCAGCTTCTGGTCCCAGCCACAGAAGCCTTCCTTCACTGAGCTGTTGACCAAAGTGACCCATGAGGGAGGTCCCCAATACACGACAGACGAGATCCTGTTGCTGAAGAACCACAGAAAGCCATCTAACAGCACCAAGAGACCCTAAGAGGTCCAGAAGGGTAACCAGTCCCCAGATGATAGTTAGTGCAGAGCTGGAAGGCGCTGCATAAGCTGCCAGGGGAAACTGGTCAACGACAGCTGGAATAAACAGTGACATGAAACGCAGTTGGCCACCATGAGTAGGCTGAACACACTGCCTATTGGGAGAGAACAGGGAACCATGAAGGGAGCACTTGTGCAATGGAGGCGCCAAAGCCTGGGGGAGGCAATCAACAGCTGACAATTCAGCCAAGAAATGCACTCAGTGAAGGGGAGTACTTGACTGGAACTGAGATTTCAGGGTAAATTTCATAGGGAACCAAAATCTTGGGACCCCAAAGTGAAATTCACTATACAAATGATTTACAAAAAGCTATCAACAATAGAATCTAGCCAACCCAGGAAAGTGTATCTCAATTAACTTATACTGATCTCACACTCCGATGGAGATTCTGTTTGTATTTTTCAGAAGGCTCCGAGAGAGCTGTGGCTCCTCCAATCCTACCAATGAGCCACAGGCTGATAGCTGTCTTTCTGGCAAGAGATGGGCTACCCCAGACCAACCGTGGAGGTTCCACATGGAATCCCGCAGGCAGTGATGGGATTAGCAAGAGACCTATAACCACAGCCAATCGGTCAACCCAGGATGAACCAGAGACACAGACACCAATGATTCTAAACACATCCTCAAGCAGAAGTACAGAGGCCCCTAAGGCCTCAACAATAAAGCAGCCTTAATACTCACCTGCCATGACTCAGGGAACTAAGTGGAAGAGGGGGTGGAAAGATTGTAAGAGCCATGGTGGGGGAGAATATCCAGAGACATGGCCCCCTCAGTAACAACATGCAAAGGGGGGTGGAACCGGGTTGACTCCTAGGCTATTCACAACCCCCTACCCCATGGACTGATCCAGACTGCCCACGGAGGAGGATACCCAGATGATTGGGGACAGGGAAGAGGGAAATAGGGGAACTGGAGACATCAACACATTATTCCCTTATTAAGTGTATCTAATTATGGATAATAAAAAATAAAATAAAAATAAAAAACAAAAAAGACAGGGCTTTACACATGCTGGTCCAGCATTTTTCAGGTGAGCTATATGCCCTGTGTCTGAAGTTTTCATATTAAATATTGTTTACTTTTACGACAAACAAATAAAAAACTATTTTAAATGCCTCACATGACAACTACATCCTTTAAAAAGATATTTGTCTATCCTACGAAACTGGAGTGATAAAGGGGTTTTAAGGCTGACAATGGTTACGTAGGCTACAACACAGACAGAATGATGTAAAACATCATGTGGTTTCTGTACAGTTTGTAAAGATGAACAGTAGACTATTTCGCAGTTCAAATATTCTCATTACTCCTGTCACCAGCCTGCTTTCTAGCACGCACTGAAACAAATGAAGATTTTTAAACCAAGTAGAATACAACATGGGAATGTTTCCAACAGTTTGATCCTTGCCTCATTTTGATTAATGTGAGAACCACAGCATGTCTCTCCTTCTTGGTTCTTAGTCATGGGCCAGGGAGATGGCTCAGCAGTTACAGGTGCTTGCTTGCAAAGCCTGCCAGCCTGCCAGCTCCACATAATGCCAGGTGGACAAAGTGGCACGTGCTTCTGGCATTCGTTTGCAGTGGCACGAGGCCCTGGCACACTCATTCTCTCTCCTCTCTCTTTCTCTCTCTCTCTGTCATAAAATACAAATATTAAAGAAAGAGAGTCTTAGTCAATATCTAAGAAGGGTGTCTTTGACGCATTTTCTCCTTTCATTTAGGTAATGAATAATTTCTCTTTCATGTTTTAAATAAAGAAATTGTGTTTATTTTCGTCTCGCCTACCCTTGACCTTCTCCTTTCTCAGTAAATCAAAAGTCATTGCACTCAGTGAAGAATGCATTTAAAGTGGCCTCATCAGTGCACAGCACTTCACCCTTGCTGGTCCCAGAGGTGCCCTTGCCCATTGGGATGAACTACGTGTTCATTCTCAGGCACAGACGGAAGCTCTGTATCTCCACGTCTCTGACATCTCTCTCAAAGAAACAGTTCACTGAATGTCTCCCTTGAAAGTACTGGTAAGTGGGCAGAGCAGGCATGTGAATACAGTCGTGAATCTTTGTCTGTCGGATGGGTTCTGCCACTTGTCCCCATGACCATCCTGATGCTGTCATTGATGCCCTGGGACAAGGTAGTCGACAAATGTTTATAGAATCGAAATTGAAATTTATTTCGTCATGTCCATGGCTATCTATGCAGACAATAACATGTAAATCAGGGCATTGCAAATGATGTAAAACACAGCTAGTTAAATAGAAAATTTTCAAAAAATGGAGATACGGAATAGAAAAATATGAGAAGGAGTGGTGTCACTTAAGGTATCCTTTGGAATTTTATTTTTTTTCATTGCAATGTGGTTAAGACATGAATCTTAGCCCACCAAAAACTGGAAAAGCTAGACAGAGATAAAATTGTTAATATTGCTACAGCTGTGTGTATGAGCATGCATAGGTCTATGGGGATAATTTAGATAAATCGTGTGTGTGGATATGTCATATATGTGTGTTATGTGATTATATGTCTTATATGTATATGTCATATATATGTTTCTTTTTATTTTTTATTTTTGGTTTTGGTTTGGTTTTCCCCAGTGTGAACTAGTTCTTCATGCTTACATAGACCTTGGCCACAAGGTGGGGATACAACATAACCTTTCTTTTTCTAATGCAGGTGCTAAGCAGAAAACTAACAAATAAAATGAGCTTTCAAATCAAGACAATTTTGTGCCTACATGTATCAGAGATTTATTCTATTTCCTCTTGGAATAAATGGTAACCTTGGCCCAATTTGACTCTCTATGTAATACATAAAATTTGATTTTTTTCAGGAAAAACAGGTCTGTTATGAAAAAATGTTGGTTTTGAAAAATAATTTGTGGGCTAGAGAGATGGCTCAGTGGTTAAAGCACTTGCCTGAAGTGATTAATGGCCTGAGTTTGATTCCCCAGTATCCATGTAGAGCCAAATACAAAAAATGGTGCATGCATCTCCATTTGCAATGGCTCTGGACCCTGGAGCACCCATTCTCTCTCTCTCTCTCTCTCTCTCTCTCTCTCTCTCTCCCTCTCCCTCTTTTTTCTCTCCCTTTCTCTCTCTCTGCCTCCAAATAAATAAAATAAAATATTTTAAAAATAATTGGAACACCATGACAACCCAAAGTTGATTACCAATTGTACCCCATTTGCCAGTAGCAGATTGGAGTCCCCAAGTTCTGGGGGAGCCCTGACGTGTATGTGTGGAGGGGCCTGGTCCCCAGTGAGCATTCTAAAAGTGTTCAAGTTCACGTGGCACGCAGTTTTGCATTCTCCTCTGTCCAGTCTCCCCTCTTCTGTGGTTTCATACATTTCCCATCTTTTATGTTTGTGTCTAACCTGCGAATTTTACACAATATTTAAGCATTTCATAATAAGCAAAACAGACTTTCTTACTGATATCACCTCCCAGAATTAATCACCTAAAATATCATAACCATTTAGAATGCCAATAGGTTTGTGTTAAATCTATGAAATATCTGTATTCAGAATAAAATTATAGACATACAGTTATGTGTCTACAATAGACATGAACTCAATATTTAACATGGATGTAGTTCTTATAAAATGTTAGTTACAGCAACAATTCTGACTGATGCATTTATCTATTTACAATAAGATTGACAGTGTCTTCCCATATGGATATATATTTAAAGGTAGCTGTGAATACATGTGTGGGTGTTGTGTCTAACAGTCACATATCTTATCAGTTATCAGTGTATTTGCAGCACTCGACATCTGACTATCAAGAATTGCAGAGAGAAAGGAGAAAAATGAAAGAGTATTGAAGAATTATAAAGGACTGAGGTTCACAGATTCAAAGGGGTAACTCAGCACTAAAATAAGGAAGAAGCTCAAGTTTAAGCAACACCCATCACCAAAGATTTCAGAACACTGAGTACATTTTTTAAAATATCTAAAAGTTAACAGAGAAAAAAAGTACTCATGGGCTGGAGAGATGGCTCAGCGGTTGAGGCACTTGCCTCCAGTGCCTAAGGCCCTGGGGTTCAATTCCCCAGGACCCACATAAGCCAGACCCACAAGGTGGTGGCCCTGGTACACTCTATCTATCTATCTATCTATCTATCTATCTATCTATCTATCTATCTATCTATCTATCTATCTCTGCTTGAAAATGAATAAATAAAATATTTAAAAAAGAAACAAGTTTATATATATATATATATATATATATATATATATATATATATATATATATATATATATATATATTAAAAAGTACTCATGCACCAAACCAGCAGTCATAATTGCATTGGACCCCTGCCCAACAATACAGAAGCTAGAATGGAACAAAATCAGGCCTCAAACATCAGCAGGAAGTGGCTTCTCTCATTGAATTCCAGATTCAACCTAAAACACCTTCTGGTGGTTTGATTGTATGTCCCCCAAAGTCTAGTACAGCATGTGTCCAGCCACCTGGCTGGAAGAGATGCCCTTGGGGAGGGGTCCTGGGGTCATTCCCTAAGGGCAGCTATGATTTCCACAAAATGGTATGTAGAGAGGTTTGAGCTCTGCCTGGGTCCTTGCTGCTCACCTCTTGCTCGTGCTTGCTGATTTTTGGTTTTTACGGGCTGTTTGGTTGTTTTCTCTGCTTCCATTGCACACAAGCAGCTTCTTCTGATGCTGACGGAACTTCCCTTTGGATCTGTAAACTTGAAATAAACCCCTTCCTCTGCTCCACTGTGCCTGGTTTGGGTGTTCATCCAAGCAAGGTGAAGCTGTCTACAGCACGCCATAAAGGTACAGCTAGAGGAAAACAGAACAAAGTTCATCCCATGAAGAACAACTTCCATAACAGAGCAGAAAATAGAAGGTTCCATGAGGGAGGTCCATGGGAGAGAATGAAATGACGTCTAGTAAGAAGAGCTCTCTCGTTCTCATGATGGTTTAGAGACAAATCCAGTCCATCACAGGCATGGCCAACTCAGCAAACGAAAGATTCAATAAGGCATCTGTAACTGACAGTAAAACCAAAGGTGTGGGAATAAAGAATTACAATTATTTCCCAGTGTGGCTCACTTGTGAGAAGCGCTTAAAGTCATAGAAGGATCCATGATTATTGATTTAATGCAAATTTATGATACAAGTATTTAGAGATTCAGGGGCAAGGGGAAGAAAACTGAATTCTCATCTATCACAATACAAGCCCACAGTTGTGTGGAATTAAAAAGTGAGATGAGAATATTATTCTAAAACATGAGGTAACTCCTAAAAAAAAGCTAAATGATTTTAAAGTAAGGGATAAACATGGGCAGGACTGATCTCTGCTTAATCTTATAAATGTCATCAAAATGATAAATCCAAAAAAGATGATCCTATTTTTACATAGATGCAGATTGAACTAAAATGCTAATTTATCCATAAGAAATTCAGGAAAGTATCAAAAAAAGTCTTTTGTAGTTACAATAAAGCAAACATGACTATTGAATGAAGATTTGTTTCTGTAATCTGGTTTTATTTGTTTCCATGGTTTTTGAGAAAATATTTCTGTACAATCTGAAATGGGCTTGCCAAAGCCCACCATGAAAGCTAGAGACGCCGAGACATTAGGAAGGTTTCTGCCAGAAGAATTTGAACATCATAAGGGAAGAATTTGCTGAAAGAAATTTTCAAAAAATGTAGCAATCTGTACAGAACTCTCCTCCTTAGGTATACAAAATTATGAAAGGCCTCACAATAAAGGGAAAAAACCACTTTGTGACAATCTTCACTTCTTTATATCTTTCAATATTTTGATAGTCATAGTTCCATAAACGATGTGAACCACCTTACAAAAATGCCATTTTTGTGAGGAAGAGTTCTCAGTAAAATTGAGGTGTACTATGAGAATGTAACACTCATCGGCACTTTTTTACAATTTAATAATATTGAAATGATGACCATGATTAGCCTATGTTCATATTTTAAAGAAAATATACTTTCCAAAAGGGATTGAGGCTGTGTGTGAAACTATATACATGAATAAACAAAATCAGTTCCAAAGCTAGTGCTTTCAATTTTAATGAGAACAAAGGCCCTGAACACAGTTATCAAAGACATATTATTATATAAAGAATTACTCTTACGGGAAGCTTTTGCTTGAAGTAGTTTGTAATGGCCCCTTCTTCCTTTCCTCACTATCTTCTTCCATCCCTTCTTTTAGCTCCAGGCACAAGTCAGTGTTAACTCTGTCGAGAGAGTCTGTTCAATAATAGGTTCATGCAAACAGCCACTATATTGATGATCTCAGTGAATGACTGCTGAGGTTTGGAAGGTGAGTGTCCCCGAAGCTCTACATGTGAGAGGCTTCATGTCCAGGATTGATTGAATGTGAGGTGGAACAAGAACCCTTGGGAAGTGGGACCTCCAGGAAAGACCTGAGGTTATTGGGAGGATATGACCTTGACAATTGGAAAAGATTAGAAGATTCTGAGCCCTCACGCTCTCCTTCCCTCCCTCCATTTCCATCTCTCCCCATTCCCTCTCTCCCTCCCTTCCTTCCTCTTCTGGTTTGAGGTGTGATTGTTTTGCAGATGCACATAGTCCCACCACGATGGCCTGCCAGTCACTCCCCTCACAAGAAGCCAAACCTATGGGACTGTCAACATGAATCTTTCATCGTCATACTTTAACTACCTCTTGTATTTCATTGTAGTAGCAATAGGCTGACTAATACAGTGCCATAATGACTGGGTTCATAATCTTGGTTATATCTCTCTTGGAAAAAGGTATTTACTTCTTCAAAATAACTGATCTGAATGAATCACTTTAAGATAGTTTTCCAGTACACATAGCCTTCTTAAAACGTTTTTCCAAGAGTTACTCCTTTGTCTGGGACAGTGCTGTTCTAGTCTAATCTTTTCAATTTGGTTTTGTATTAATTCTGTTGATGGCCTCTTATCACTTATCATTGCCAGAGCCTCTATAAGTACCAACCAACCTTCTTCGATACTTGGTCAAATGCCCTGGCTCACCCAGCAAGAGCCTCTCCTGAAAGGCTCATCAGGCCTCAGCTGCCTTCTCATTAATCAATGTGCTCATTAAGGAGTCACTTCAAAACCACTCATGCCTGTGGTTTGTGTTATAATCATACAATTAAATTAACTCTTACACAAAACAAGAAAATTCCATGGGTAGAGGATACATTTCCTTGAACGTGAATCTAAATGTTGTTTTGAGAACATTTGATGAAAGTTAAGTCTTTAAAACCACACTCAAAAGTGCAAACACTAAATTAGCAAAATGTTGTAAAATTTTAGGAAAACAAAGACCTAGAGGCTTAGTGAATGGTGGTATCTTAAAGACAGATGAGTCTTTAAGAGTCCACTGGTCTGTAAACATATCGGAATCAGAAGATAAAATTGCCAGCTTCCCAATGTATGATTTTAGATAGGCAATAAAAATGGGTGTCTTTTCCTAAGGATTGACAAAAAAGTGGAAAACGTTTTTAACTGCTTTAAGTTTATGCATATTCTTTGCTTTGAGTCCTCACTTCAAGTACACGTTCTGACCAACTGTTCATGAGAACATCTGGTTTGAAAACGGCTTCTACTATGATCATCACAATCTCTTCTGTAGGATTTGGCTCATTAACAAACACAACAGTCAGGACGATATTCTGAAACCTAATCCCCACGGTGTGGGATTCAGCAGCAGGGTATCCGGAGATGCCCTCATACATAGGTCAGTGACCTTATAAAAACCTGAGGGTCCTTATTTTTTGATCCCATCTACCCTGTAAGGTCACAGTGAGAAGGTCCATCTTGGAAGAACAGAGCCCTTCTCTCCAGGCAGAGAACATGCTAGCACCCTCCTGTAGAACCTGTGATTTATAAGCCACCATCTTCTTGTGTTTTAGTGGCCTGGATGGACGCTGTGGTGGTTTAAATATTAAATGTCCCCCATAGCCTCATGTGTTTGTGATTAAGCCTCATTCTTGATCCCCAGCTGGGGGAGCCTTGCTGGAAGAGGTGTGCCATTGGGGACAGGGCTTGAGGTTTGTTAGTTCAGCCCCACTGGGTATTTATAGCCAGTTTACTCTCTCTCTCTCTCTCTCTCTCTCTCTCTCTCTCTCTCTCTCTCTCTCTCTCTCTCTCTGCTTCTTCCCTGCTGCTGTAGAGATGTGTGTCCAGATGTCTGCCTTTGCCATCCTTCCCCTGCTATGAGGAATCTTCTGGAAACTGTAAGCTGAAATAAACCCTTTCCTTCCATCAGATACTTTTGGTCAGTTGTTTTCTCCAAGTAACAAGAACGTGACTGTTACACAATCTAAATCGTTCTTCAATGCATTCAATGCTTTATACCAGCCTTAAGTTCTGAGAAATAGTTGAGGAAAAGAAAAATGTGGGGCCGTGCATACCTGTAATCCCAACACTTGGGAGGTAGACATAGGAGGATCAGGAGTTCAAGGCCAGGCCTGGGCTACATGGGAGTTCAAGGCCAGCCTGCTGGAACACATGAAGTCCTGTCTCTGCATGCGCGTGCACACATACACACACACACACACACACACACACACACACACACACACACACAATGAAAAAAATAGAGAAAAAGCTACACTCCTACAATGAATCAAGCTTAAACTTGTTTATAGCTAAATTATCTTTTCACATCTTATGGAACTATAAATATGTTTAAATATCTGTTTTTCTTGCTGTCTGACAAGTAGCTAAAAGTTTTAAAATGTAAGTCCCACTTCTATATTTTCAGTGCCTTGCACTTAGGAAGTCCTAAATAAATGTTGGTTGAGCTACATTAATAAATAAAGCAAAAACTTCCTTTTTCTCAAGAATATGTACGAATGTATCTACATCAGTATTGTGAAATAATTTGTACACTTGCCTCTCTTAAACTAACAAATGGAATTAAGGAATAAATACAACAATGTTTTTTAATGAGAAAAACTGACTGCATGATTGCATACTTGTTAATTAACTGGAGTGTTATTTACAAAGGGAAGTACCCACACAGCAAGGACCTCTCCACAGTCTCCATGGTCTTCATAGTCTGCCCTCAGCAGGGCTCCAGCACAAAAGTTCAGCAAGGAAATCACCTGAGGGCCATGTAGGAGGTTTTAACAGATTAGGTCTGCACCACGGATGAGTCAGGGAAGCAGCTCATTTCTAATGAGGGCAGGCTTGCTAAGCTCGTGTACACAGTCATCCTATGAAGCAGCCTGCAATACACATACAGATGCTTTGGAACAGCTTGTACTTTTAACAAGTTTTATTCAGCTAAAATGTTTCTTGTTCCCACCCAGCAGAAAAATCAATGGAGAGTCATACATGAAATGGTCTTGATCAATGTTATTGATCCTTGAAGGCCTGACGATCCTCGGATGTTATAATGAATCTCAATTGTGTGTCTAGGATTCATTGCTTGATAGAATTATGTAAACACTGTCACTGACATCTCTTTCTTTTTTTTATGTTCTAATACACTTTTGATTGTGGACACTGAAATTTGAATCTCACATATAGTGATATATTTTTCTTCTTTTGATTTTTTCCCTCTTTTTTATTGTCCATAATGAGTTACATTATTTAATAGGCAAACAACGAGTTGTTATCCCCAGTTCCCCAATGCCCCTCTTCCCCATCCCCAATCAGCTGGATATCCTCCTCCGTGGGCAGACTGGCATCTCTCTCTTGTCTTCTTAACAATAGGTTGTGATGTTTCTGTGCTACTTGTTGATGTCTGGATTTTTGCAAGAGTTTCACACTCCCAGGTTCTCAATGTAACGAACAGATATCTGGGTAATATGTAGTCATAACTGACTAAAAGTACAGTCACCTTAGCATGTTGCTTTTCTTGAGAAATGTGAAAATAAGGATAGCTACAAAGAGCATGTCAAATATCCATAAGCCTCACCAGATAGTGAAAGTGGTTGATGTTGTAACACAGTTAACTCAAATGTTTTGAAAAGATCAGTCTGATGAGTGGTTCTGGGCTGGATGGAGTACTTGCACACAAGCATGGGGCCCTGAGCTCAGTCCCCAGCACCCATATTAAAATGGGGGCACAATCAAAGATGCCTAGGACCCCAGTCCTGAGGGAGGGAGGGATGAGAAACACTGGGACTTGCTGGTCACCCAGTCTGACAGAGAAATGCCAACTCCAGTCTCAATAAGAGACTCCAGGTCAAGCAAGCAACATGATAGAGCAACAGAGAAAACACTCAACATTCTACACTGGCCTCTGCCCAGGGCATATGCATCTGCACACACACACACACACACACACACACACACACACGTGCATACATTATATACACACGCACATCACACACACCAAACTACGCATACTATATGCACCCCCAAAATAAGTCATTCTGCATAACATTAAAGTTCCTTTTGCTCTCTATTTCTAGTTTGAATTTTCTCCACCCCCAAAGGCAGCCTTTCTCCAGAGTCATGTATAGTTTCTAGTCTATACAGCAATCATGCACACCTATTACACAAGAGTATTCATTTGTCTGACTCTATTTAGGTAATGATAACTAATGCTTTCTTTTTATATTCAAAATTTCAAGTATGCTGAGATCTATCTAAATGTCAATCATGTATAACATCCCTTTTATTAATTATATGGTATTCTATCAAGTACTGTATTTGACAATTTATCGATTCGTTGACATATTGGTGGATTTTTAGATTGTTCCTAATTTCCATACACTGCCACATGCTTTAACTGTGCACAGGGTATATGCATCTGAACACACACACACACACACACACACACACACACACACACACGAACACACACACATTCCTTTGTGTATGTGGACAAGTTCCTATACACGAATATAACTTAAAATGTGATTCACAAGCAGCTCATCTGCAAACTGTTGCTGTTCATGGTGAGATAAGAAATCTGTAGAGCATAGAGTCCTGCCACAAAGCACATTTGTTTAGTTCTGAAAGAAGAGACACGGTGGTAGATTACATTCTGGAACAATTCTTTAAGTATGGATTAAATAGATCACACACATAAGAGGCATTTCTGAAAAAAATGTAGTGTATCCAGGGGCCATTAGATAATGAGGACCTGAATGAACTCATAATCTGATGGCATTTATTGGAAGATGATGCGAACTAGGAGATGAGGTTAGCTGGAGGAAGTGGGCCACTGGGGATATGTTCTTGAGTGATGGCTCTTGCTCCAGTCCTTCCAAGTCTCTTCTCTCTGCTTCCTGTCCATCGTGAGGTAAATAAGTTCCCCCACTGGGCTGAAGAGGTAGCTCATTGGTTAAAGCGCTTGTCTATGATGCCTAAGGGCCTGGGTTCAATTCCCCAGTACCTGCATAAAGCCAGATCCACAAGGTGGTGCATGTTTCTGGTTCATTTGCAGTGACTAGAAGCCCCGACATGTCCATTCTCTCTCTCTCTATCTCTATCTCCCTCTCTCTCTCTCATAAATGAATCAACAAACAAATAAATGAAATCTATAGAAGTTCCCTCACCACATGTTTCTACATCATAATGTTCGACACCAGCAACCTTAAGCTAACCACATGATACAGAGACTAGCACTGTCACAAGAAGACATGAATTTTGTCAAGTGCCCCATGTTTTAAAAGAACATTCAGATGAAATGAATACAAGCTTTCACCCCACTGACCTAGAAAAGCCCAGTCTTTTTTCTCCTATAGCCCTTCTTGTGATAGCTTGTGGCTCTTTCTCAAAGGAGTCACCACTGATTTCTGTCACCTGAGAAGCAGACGGGACAAGTGTTCAATGCCTGGAAGCCTTGATGTTCTCCATGTGACAGTCACTGTCCTTCTGGTTGCTGTCATGATGCCAAGGTCATGAAAGGCTCGGCAACCGAGATGTAGTTCACACCTGATGGATGCTTTTTATTTGTTTGCAGCCCTCTCTTTATACTGGCAAATTGTTTTTCAGACTAATCAACTGATATTTCACTTACCAAAAAAAAAAAAAAAAAGAAAGAAAGAAAGAAAACCACCTTTCATTGAGCTTCTGTTTCATTTTAAATCTAGAGTCCACAAGGACACATGAATTGATCGTTTCAATGAGGTAAGTTATATTTCTTCATAAGAATTAATCTATCATTAATTTCTGATTTGCTCCTTAAACACGGGACTTTGCAGGACCACTGCAGTTGGTAACACAAATCACAAACAACTTTTCCAAACAATTATAGTAAGTGTGGATTTAGCTACTTAGGACCTACTCTTAAAAAAATCATAGGTAGCTAATCCCACACATAGTGAGGGCAGAATATATAGCCTAGATGTCTCTAAATTAACTGCCATGAAGCATGGAGGAGTTAAAGGATGACATTAAATGGTGATTTCTGGGGTTGGAGGCATACAAAATGGGAGCACGATGGTCAAAGGACACAACGTTTCAGTCGTGAAGGAGAAACAAATGTCAGAGAGCGACTGTCTAGTATGCTGACTATAATTAATGATCACAGAAAACATACTTGCACGTTGCTAAGCAAGGATATCTTAAATGTTATCATGAAAATGATAACTAGATATTAATTATCTTGAGTCAATCATTCCCAAATGTATAATGAAAATATATCAAAACATTCAGTTGTGTGCCGTAAACACAATTTTTCAATTAAAGACAATTTTGAAAGGAAATAAAGATGATGTGGAAAGTTTTGCTAAACTATGTCTGTATAACTAATCACTATGTTAGGTAATGTCATTAACTAGCCAGATTGTTATTACAATGGGAATATATTTCCAAGCATTATTTTGTTCATGACTAGTAATTAATATAACCAAATTTTAAAAATAAATTTGGAAAAAGAAAGTACATATATAGGGCTGGAGAGATGGCTCAGAGGTTGAAGGCACTTGCTTACAAAGCCTGAAGGCCCAGGTTTCATTCTCTTACTACGCACGTAAAGTCAGTGCACAAAGCAGCGCATGTGTCTGGAGTTTATTAGAAGTGGCAGGAGGCCATGATGTGTCCATTCTCTCCCTGTCTCTTCTCTCTCCTTTTGCCTCTGATTTTCTCTCTCTTTAATTAAATAAATATTTTAAAGATACACACACACATATATATAAAAGAAATTGATTTTTTTCCCCCAACATAACATTCTGATACTGTTTAGAATTGCAGACACATGGGATACGGTAAGCTACTAAGGGTCAGCTGTCCCTCTTATTGCTTCTAGAATTATCTTTGGTCACTACCCTTCTTGCTGCTTGCACTCTGGGTGAGCCCATTCCCCAAAGTATAGCATGCCCTCCCCATAAATAACCAGGATGCCACAGCTCAAACTCACTTTGCTGAGCCTAGCTCCTGACATCTCGGAGACTTTTTGGTGCTCAGGTTTCCACTCTGTCAGCCTCTTCAGAGAGAACATGCCCACCATGTCCAAGAGTAAGAGTGATGAGACTGCCCGTGTCCAGCCTCTTGGGTGACATGTTCCCTCAGTCATATACATAATCCTAAATCAGAAAGGATAGAAGAATGGACAATATTTTGCTTGTTAATATATCTTTTACTTTCTCATGGCTAGGGCCAAATTTCTGACAGGAAGCAACTTTGGGGAGAAAAGGTATATTTCCACTCATAGTTCGAGGTTAGAGTCCATCATGGTGGGGAAGGCATGGTGGCAGGAACTTGAGGCAGCTCGTCAGTTTCAGTCCACAGTGAGGATCTGAGAGTGGTAAGTACTGGTGCTCAGCTTGCTTTTTTCTTTTTATTCAGCCCAAAACCCCTGCCCATGGAATGGTTCAGGTGTGTCTTCCCACCT
>PVHP010008862.1:0-51927 GCA_004024765.1 Zapus hudsonius
AGTTGTAACGTGTATTTCTACAGGACAATATACAAACATGCTCATATGTGATACAAAATGCCTTGATCACTTCTTGACTTATAATGGTCCCATGTTCCAGTAAACCCATCTTCTGAAAGTGATTCCTACAGATGCTGCTACAGGACTAACTACAGCTATGCAGAAAAGACAAAAAGCTCTGCAACTTTGAGGAGATAGAATTGCTCATAGCCAAGACTATCACCATATTAAAGCAAACCCCACAGTGGCAAACAGTAAAGCTGAAAACAAGGCTACATGCGGCACAAGCTTTCTTGAAGGACAGTGTGGGTTTTTCCTGAGCAAAGTTTCCAGAGTTCTCTCTCTGTCAGCAGGCACATATGTGTAATACATTACATACATGTGCATTTACAGTGACAGTACATGACATAAGATGACTTCAATTAGGGGAGCCTCTGCAGGAATCACCTTCAGAAGATGGAGTTAGCCCAAGGCACTACTCTGAGCTTGATTTTTTTTAAAATCCTGTGACGTCCAGCCAATGAATCCAAGTTCCTTTTAGAGAGGGGGAAGAGGGGTGAAAGGCAGGAGGATTTCATTCATTTCATTTCAGTTTTGTCCAGGGGAAATGGATTTTTTTACACAATATTTTTTACCCACACCTGCAGAGTTCCATTCTCTGATATCTTTGGCTGTCTCTCCATGACTTGTCTACTCAGACCCCCCAATCACATTAAAGGAAGGAATTTAAGGAAAACACACAAGCAGTTAAGTAATCTAAGCTCCTATTTTTTTTTGGTTTCCTATGGAAGATTAAAAACTTTACTTTTCAAAATTTATTTATCATTAATAATTAGAAACACTATATGAACAAGTCTTGTGTTGGTACCCACATTTCCCTCCTCCCTGCCCCCAATCCACTGAGGGCCCTCCTCATTGTGATTTCTGGAACACTCCATGGGATGGAGGGCTATGAATTGTAAAGCAGTACCAGTTTTTATTGTTATTGTTTATATTCGTTGAGTGGGGCAATGCTACTGGATATTCCCCCCAGCATGGCTCTTAAAATCCATCCACACCCTCTTCTGCAAAATTCCCTGTGCCATGGTGAGTGAGTTTTAAGTCAGCTTTACTGTTGAGATCTTAAGGGGCTCTGAATTTCTGCATTGGACTATTTTGAGTATCCTTGGTGTCTGTCTTTATTACCCTTGCCTAGGTTGTCTGACTTGCTGTGGAGGTAAGCCACTTTGGTTTCATTTGGGCCCTAGATGGTGAGTTTGAGGTGGTTCATCTCCTGCCTGGTCATCATCTCAGATCTTGTTGGTGGAATTAGGTTGACTACAGTTATTGATGCCTTCTGAAAAATACAGACAGAATCTCCAATGGAGAGTGAGATCAATATAGGTTAAATGGGACAAACATTGTTAATTTGGTGAGATTTTAATGGCTGTAGCCTCTCTATGGGCCCAGTGGTGAGTGGAGGCTTCTCCTTGGAGTCCAGGTTCTTGGTCTCTATCAGAATTTGCCTTGGATCCTAACTCCAGCTAAGGATTCCTTGCCACTGAATGGGTCTCTTATGCAATCAGAGATTATTGATTACCCACCTAGGTTAAGTGCCACTATTGCACTGATGAGCACTTCTTGCTTTGCTGGTCTCTGCCTTTTGGAGAACTTTACTTTTATAACGTGCATAATATTCATTGCACATACTGTTGATTTCCAGGAAAATAACCACATACATTTTAACCTCTCCTATTTCCTTTTCTTAGTCCCCCTTTCCTTCCTCATCATATATATATATGTATGTATATATATATGTGTATATATATATGTATTATATGTATATTACATGCAAAATCTAGAATCAACAATTTATAAATGCAAGTAAATATTTAATATTTGTCTTTCTGAGTCTAGCTTACTTCATTTGATATGATCTCAATTTTTATCCATTTATTAGTAAATGATATAATTTTACTTTTCTTTATATAGTTGGTGTTTAGCATTTTTTCATATATTTATTGGCCATTTATATTTCATCTTTTGAGGGCTATTAGTTCATTTTTATACCTTTTGTTGATTGGGTTATTTGGGTTTTGATAGATTTGGTTTTTTTTTAGTTCTTTCAATATTCTAGATATTAAGCCTCTGTCATACGTATAGTGAGCAAAGGTTTTTCTCCAATTTATTTTTTCACTTGATTAATTATTTTCTTTGCTCTGCAAAAGATTTTTAATTTCATGCAAAGTCATTTGTCAAGTTTTGGTTTATGTCTTATTGAAAGTACTTATCAAAAACTATTTGCCTATGTCTATATTTTGAAGTGTTTTCCTCATTTTTTTCTCTTACAGTTTCAAAGTATCTAGTCTTACATTAAAGTCTCTGATCTATTTTGAATTAATTTTTGTACAAGGCCAAGAAGCTACTTTCAAAATGACCATTTGAGTTCCAGAAGCAGGATAGAAAGACAGAAAAAAAAATTATGGGAACTTGAGAAGAGAATGGAGCCCCTCCCCCAAGGGTCTGGTTGATGCCACTCACCAGTCAAGAATCAAGAATTCCAGCACAATTAAGTACATTTATTTGAGACTGTTGTCCATTTCCAGCTATAAACCTGAAAATTTTTAGAAGGCTCACCTTACACTAAAAGTGCATGTTCTAAATCTCTTGTTAACCTTAGTGCCTCCCAATTTTACCTAATCAGATTGTACCCCCATCCCAAGGCAATAGCAGAGCCAGCCTATAATCAAGAGAGACAAAGGAAAAGTTGGGGAGGGGGTCGTTTGTTTTTTAGCAACTCTTTGAGACCCCAAGAACCCCCAAAGCAGTATATATGGCTAATACTAAGATATTTAATTGTGACTCTCTTGAAGATCCCATAGCCACACCTGAGGAGTCCATACTTTTCCTTGGGCATCTTACTTTCTCTGAGAATCTCTCTTTCTCTTAACCCTTTGGCTTAAAATCTGCATCAAAATATCTTTAATAAACTCCAACTCTCCATCAAAAAGTCTTTTCTGCATCAATAAAATTCTGGGTTGCCTGAGGCAACATCCCTGTAATACTAAAGGAACTCCAAAGGAAGCTGAGTGTCACAGTGTAGAGCTATGCTTCTGTCCCCACCACTGACAGACACAGTTGTTAATCTGTTATTTATTTATTCTTTCATTCTTTTGTTTCTTTCTTTCCTTTCTTTCTTCCTTATTAACTTCCTTCCTCCTTCCTTCCTTCCCTCCTTCCCTTCATCCTTTCTTTCCTTCCTTCCTTCTTCCCTCTCTCTCCATCCTTCCTCTCCTTCCTTCTGTCCTTCCTTCCTCCTTCATTAATATTTGCAGGACAGGGCTTGAACTCAATATCTGGCATATTCTAGGCAAACAGTTAAGTGAATTCTTCACCTACTTTCGCAACACTTAATTAATGTGCCTGCACATGCTTTCTCCTTTGCTAGGTGGGTATAATAGTCCAAGCAAAATATAAGTGATGCCCTGTGTGACGATTTCTGCCTGCAATCCCAGAACTTCAGAGGCTGAAGCAAGAGGACCACAGGTCAAAGGTCAGTCTGGGCTACATAGTGGGATTTTGTCTCAAGAAACAAAAACCAACAAAACAGTGCCTCCTGTAAGATATGATACATACCAAGTGCTTACTATAAAGTTTAAAAAACACCACCATTAATATCGGCAATGTTTGATGATGAGTTCATTCATAATTCATTGAGTTCAAATCCAGCTACTTTAAAAATATTTTAATAATTATTTTGTAAGATAATTTAAAATGTGTCTATAGTGCGTAGCATAACTTTGGATATCCACAGGAGTATATCTGGTATACAGATATGGAAAATCCACTAACTTAACATTTGCTGACTCTCACTTGTTTTATAAAACTTGCCAGATGCTGCTTTATACACAATAGTAGTGAATAAAAAATTCTTCTAGTTTCTTCATGTTTACATAGTTTTCTGATGACTACAGCTGAAATCAGCTTACTTTTTCAAATCTCATTTGCTGAATAGACCAACAGTCATGATCATGTGCTCATATGCTGAGAGCAGTAAAGGGCTGCTCATGCGTATTGGTGGTGATGTGTAGTTATGTGTATTGCATGACCTGCCATTATGCTCTTTGAAAGAGAGGGGAGTGTGCTGAATGGTTAGCAATCTGGACTCTGAAAGAGAGAGGGGGTGTGAATTTTATGTTAAAAAATTTCCAAGAAAAACTATCCAAATAAATATGCATCACCCTTTTTATTTTACCAATAAATGAAAGTTTTTTTTTCTACTTGGTTACTTGGAGGGCAGATATGAGAATATTACTGTCACTTTTTTTCTGTATGGCTATGAGATGGAAAATAAGTATAAAATGTAAGAAACTAATGAATCTATGTTCAAATATAAATGAAATCACATGGAGGTACCATGTGAATTTTTCCTTTATTTGAGGGCCAACCCTGATCCACTGCTATTATGGTTGAAAAATGAAGGAACTTACCCAAACTTCAGTTCATAGGAATGGAATTAATACTATTATTAAAACAGGAGAGCGGAGGATCAGTTATGGAACTCTGGCTAGCAGACACCATTGAACTCAGTGGCCATGTGGATCTTGTGACTCATTTTGGTAAAGAACTTTCCTTGGCCATTCTCAGGAGGGTTTTGACCACTTCCATCAGCCATTAACTAGGCTTCTTAGAACAAAGCATATTAAGAGCCACAAAAGTGAGCTGAAAAGAAAGTCATGTGATGTATTTGAAGACAGTAACTGGAACAGTGAATGATAAGATACAACTTCTAGGACCTTTATTCTTTCTCTTGAATTTTTCAAAGTAAAAAAAAAGAGTTGGAAAAAGAATGCTTAGTGGAAAATTTTCAGAGTTCTTTTCAAGTTGAAAACATTACAGGACTTTTAAAACCTCAACGAGTCTTGTTTTTAAATAACTATGATCCATGCCATTTAAAAACTTCAAGATGGGAGAATAAAAACCATATGCTTCCAATTAAACTAGATTATTTAATCTTCTAGGGAAGTATTTAAATATTCCATAGAAGACTGAGAGGTAAGTGCAGGGTTTTGTTAGTTTGTTTGTTCACTTGACTGCTTTGTAGAAAGGGTATGCTGCAGGCATTCCCTAAACCATTGCTTGGCATCTGTATTTTGCAAATTTTCCAATTTGCTTAGAAGAGGAAGGCTGGTTACCAGCTCAGTTGAAGCAAACTTCTCTTTGACACTATCGATCCATTAATGCTGCAATGACAGGGAGCTCTGGGAGCTTTAGCAATTAATTGCCTACTCCCTCAGAATCAGCCCTTATGAGTCCCTGGCCAGGATAAGCTACAAAATGTCATGCGACTATAAGTTAGAAAATACAATCTTATCATGTACTAGAAATATTTGATGAACTTCATTAAGCATGACCACACACATAACTAGACAGCTACATGAATGAATCCCTTTATCTATTCCTGACTTGGATGTATCAATTCATTCTAAAACACACTTGTCATTCATGTCATAGAATTGTTCCATCTACTCCTACCTCTGATTTGGTACCAAACATCATTTAAAGTTAAATACATAGATCACTTGACCAGTTATCATTAAATATATTTTCCTTTGATCCTTGTATTTTCAAAAATCAGGTAAGTCGCATCCTTGAGATTCTGCTTTCCATGGCTGCAGTTACCTATAGTCAACTGTCATCTGAAGATACTATGTAACTTTTTTGAAAAAAAGACAATTTGTACACAGTTTGTACATTTTAAATCTCACACTATAGTTGTATGTTGAAATCTCATGCTGTCCATATTGTGCTCCATCCTGACCAAAGTGTGAGCCATCCTTTGTCCACTACTTAGCTGCTGGTCATTGAGCAGTAACTCAATGACTGTCAAGATATCACAGTGTTTGCAGTACTCTCGGGGAACCATTTTGAATGCTATGTTGTTCACCTCTTCTCATCTTTTCAGTGGTCCATGTTACAAATTCACGAGAAGCATAAGTCCAAAATAGAAAGGTTATGTAAGAGAGATCATATTCATATATTCTTATTATATTATATATTATATGTTCTTTTTTTAATTTTATTTATTCATTTTCAAGCAGTGAGAGAGAGAGAGAAAGAGAGAGAGAGAGAAAGAACACCAGGGCCACCACCCTGTGGGTCTGGCATATGTGGGTCCTGGGGAATTGAACCCAGGGTCTTAGGCACTGGAGGCAAGTGCCTTAACCGCTGAGCCATCTCTCCAGCCCCATATTATATATTATATGTTCTTATTGAATTATTAGTTGTTAACCTCTGTTGCTGGTTTATACATTGAAACTGATGGTGACTACATATTATAGAAAAATATTGTACATATATATTCTTTCAGTACTAATCTAAATGTCACATAGGATCATTCTTAACTCCAAAGTCTCAATATAGTTTGCTTTGTGTCATTGTTAAAAATGTTCTTCTAAGATCTGTGTGTGTGTTTGTGTGTGTGTTCAAAGGCAAAAACAATAATTAAGCTTAATTCTGGGTGGCATGAGGCTGAGAAGCAGGAGTTCAGGGCCAGCCTAGGCTACATACTAAAGCTCTGTCTAAAACCAAAAGCAAAAACTAACAATAATTAAAAAGAAAAGAAGAAAGAAACTTTAGTTTAGGAAAGTTATACATGAATAGGTACATAACTAACATATATATGAATATCTATTGATAGCAAGTAAAGGAATCCCACCTCTTATTTTGTCTCATTGTCTCTGAGTAGAGAATTTGAAATGCTTTTGTGTATTTAGTGAATATTTTCTTCACCCTACCCTTTTCCACTCATCCTCTGGGCAGAGTAGTAGATGATAGGAGAGTAGTCCATCAGATACCTGGGTGTGGCTCATTAACTTCCTTTCATCTCTATGGACATGGTGATTGGTCTAAGAGCTGGTAGTTGTCTCAAGTCCAGCCATTTATCCCTCCATCTCTTGGGTGTAAGAAGCATTTGGAGATGTGAGGTGGTATGTTATGGTATATTAGTATGTACTGTAGTGAGAAAGAATGAAGTCAGACAGACAGACAAGGAACAGTGAAGGTGAGAGAAGTAGAAAGAGATTTCTTAAATTACAATTCTAATCCCCAAGGTTGTGGTTGCTTAGATCCTTTCCTAAAGTTTGGCTCTTATTTTAATGGCATTGGTCACTGGGTTAAGGGTCTAGTATATGCTAAACAAGTGTTCTTCTAAGAAGCCCCAGCTTCTCAGGTCATTTGTTTGTATGACATGCCCTCATTCATGCTGTTTTAAGTTGGATTTCTGTCACTTATAACCAAGGATCCTTGCTAAGTGGATTTCAGTGAAAGAATGAACTCGTAACACTGAATGAGTAGAACACATTTTTAAAGGGAAACAGAATCATTTAACAAGTGAAGCAATTCTTGCTGAACATTTTGCTTTATAAAATTGGGTCGTTCCTGACCTCAGAAAAATGTTTCTTAGTATTTAAGAAGAGCAATGGGGGTGGGGATGGGAAGAGGTGCAATGTAAAAATGAGTTCTTTCCATAATGTCAAAATTTAATGAATAACAGTAACAATTTTGAAATTTGCCATGTAAACCAGATTCCACTATTGGAGGCAAACACAGGTTCTGTCCTTCTCATCCTGATGACTTATGTTAACAAGCACATTGTACACCACACAGTAAGTCTACCTACGTACCTGTACCTATCTATCTGTATGCATGCGCATTACAAAATGGTGGCAAAGGGTTGAAGATGCTATGGCAAAGTTCCCGAAGTTTTCAAGAGCCAGAGATGCAAGAGTGGGGGCAGGGTGTGAGAGAATTCACCCTGTGGCAGAGCTACAAAGTCAGAGTTGAGCTGAGTCTTAGGCTCAAAGCAAATCAAGCTATAGAACCAAGGTGATGGACAACTGAGGCTGGAGAGGTGAAGGGCAGGACAGGTCTGGACACAGAGATGGGCAGATGAGTAGATTGCACAATGAGAGGCAGAGAAACTTGGTTTGGGAGATGACTTGAGCTCCTCTCTGACAGAGGAACTCCTGCTTTCCAGGTACAGTGAGTTGCTAGGTATGTCCTGGGCACTGTTGTTAGGGCTGAAGAAAATCCAGAAGCCTGGAGCTCCCAGGGATGGTTGGCCTGCATGACTCCTAATCCCTTCAAAGTCTAGAGAGGCCATTTCTCTTCTCATTTTTGAAGCACTTTAAAGACATGGGAGGTATCTATTTTCTGACTCTATATCTGTAAATGTTCCACTGGGTGATCTTACTAGAATTTGCAAATTGTCTCCATCTATCTATGAGACAAGGAGGAATAAATTATCCAAGCAGAGGGAGGTAGACTACCTGTCTGGGTGGTTGTGGTAAGAGATGCTCAGGGGTTATTGGATGCCAGACAAAGTTTGTTTCCTATTCCTTTTAGCTTTAAGGAACCCACAGCAACCTTGGGAGTTTTAGTCCCATCCTCACAATGAATTACAGGAATGCTTTAAAAACCAAAAGAGACAAAGGTCTTTCTCCAGCTTCCAAGCCAAGATAGTCTCCACTCACCCACACACTACAGGGTGAAGACCTTCCACCCGAGAGGCTGAGCTTTCCAGGATTGCTCATAAAGAGGTGGCACATAAGGCCTTGGAAACTCGTTTAACAAGTGTCTTCCAAGACTTACCAGCTGGCTGCAAACTAAGGAAGGAGCCCAGTAAAACAGGCAATGATTTCCTGTGAGCTGAATGCAGGGGCAGACACCAAAGGTTACTTATGCTCAACCTCAGGCACTTTGATAAGCATTTAGAGGTTCCATGGCTAAGACCTGCTGCTAGCAACCAGGGTTATAGCATGAGAGTACTGAACCCTTCCTGTCCTCACACACAGGTCAAGACTGCTTTCTGAGGAATCCTGCCGCCCTGGATGCCAAGGCCAGCCACAAGCCCATGAAGCCAGGCAGAGAATGGGAGAAGCAGGGTGCAGGACAGAGTCCTCCTCTTCTGGGATCCCAAACAGAGGGACTCAAACGACTCCTTTCCTGAACAAGTCGGATAGTGTTTAAATGCTCTGGATATTTTGTTGTTGAGGAGTGTTCCTCAAAGATGAGCTATACCTGTTTCTTCTGCTTCTGAGAGACCATCAACTTACCCAACAGTTCAGTAATTTCCCTTGTAAGTATTATCAGGAAGGTGAGCCCAGTGCTGAGTCCAGCTCTGCTTCCCACTAAACGCAGAAGCAGGAACCAGGTTCCTGCAAAAGTAATTTCCAGAGCATATACTTTGCAACAGGCATTTCCATTGGTCATTTAGAAAAGCTGGTCCAGGCAGGATCTTGTCTCACAGGGCCCTTGTGGGCTCTGTCCAATGCCCTGGGGCCCAGCTATTTTATTCCACAAATACCTGCAGTTCCAGGATCTCTGGGTGCGGAAGGTCAGACTCTGCAAATTCAGGAGATTTGGCAAACAGGAAACATGGCAGGCATTTACTTCCTAATCAGTCTCTGTGACCATTAGTTCTGGGCATCACCAAACTTCTCCAGTCCCGAGCACAAATGGGGAGGAAAAGGAGCTTAAAGGATGGCTTTTTTTTTCCTACTCTGAAAGGTGAAGGACTCATGAACAAAAAAATCCTGGACTCTTGATCCCAGACTCTACCATTGCCTGCTTTCAACATACCCTATTTTTACATAAAACCCTTCTGTGTAAAATTATTAGAATGGTGTGAGAGGCCCTGTATGTTTTGGGCCTCTTGCAACATCTGGCGATGTTCCCAGCCTTCCCACCATCCCTCACCTCTGGCATGCCCCCCCCACCTTGTGTATTGTCCCTTCCCTAATCCTCTGTATTCTGTCTCTCCTTCTAGCTGACACAAACAAACGCACCCTCTACCTGACCAGGACTTCTCACCTTATACTAATGGGCAGCAGGACGTTGCCCCAGGGGAACCTTCCTTGAGCAGTACTCAAAACTCTAAAAACAAGTCTGTGTTACCTACCAATGTACTTTCTACATTTTGTTCAAAGGTTTATGGTCACACAGCTACACTTTTTGTCACTGTGATAAAATAAAATACATGAATAACTTAAGGGATGTTTTTTGAAGAAGGGGAAACAAGGGGCATGAGAGATTATTTGAGTTCAGGTGGGGCTTTGTCCATTTATTTTTTCCTGTAGTCCATCTGGGACCCCAGTCTATGGGATTAGAGTCCACATTCAGGGCAGGTCTTCCCTCTAAAGCCCTCACAGATACTGCCAGAGATGTGTTTTGCTAATCTTCTACAGACAGCTCAATCCCATCAGGTTGACAATCATGGTTACACACCCAAACCATCTTGTCCCTTATATCCATGAGACAAAAAATTTCATGAAACTATACCTGTGATCACGCTTTCACAAATATTTTATAGGCATCTAGCACCAGAAACTGGGAGAAGCCAAGGGAAATTAGCTCCTTGAAAGAAAGACTGAATGAACCACTGTGCTTTCTGTTGCCTTGATCTATTGGTTGGTTGGGATTCCACTGTAGCCACTGTGTGTGCTGCCGTCTGTGCTCTGTAAAGGGTCTTGGCAGATACCCTGGCCTTCCATCTGCACTGCTACCTGGTTCAGCAAGTTGTTCCCATTCCCATGAGACCTTCATGCCAGGTCTTAGCTTCTGTTAGTCTGCTGTTTGGGATTTTAAAAAATTGACTGGCCTTTCTGTGTAGTGCCTAGAGACCCAGAAAGTGAAGATATAGAGAGATGTAATTTGACAATGATAGGTCAGGAAACATCCTCAGAATATTAACTGGGACCACACTCCATGAGTGTATACTCACAGAGCTGTAAGGCTGTCAATGTGCTGGTGGACTGCACTTCCTGCAAGGCTTTGGATACAATGGCCCATCATACTGGGCAACCTTCTAAAGTCCAATGGTGCTAAAGATACCACCCAAAAAGAAAAGGGAGTAGATTCAGTTTTGAGAGGAAACAGATCAAGAAAAGGTTTATATGATCAACTAGAAGGTAGACAGAAAAGAGAAAGAGTAGAATATGAAGCATCTCTTCACTTATTTAATAACTCATTTGGGAGGATTATTAGACCTTATGAGGGCTTTAGATATGCTTTCTTAAGGGAAGACTGGCCCATGGACTCTGCATACTATGGGCAATCTTCAACTGCATATAGACTTGTTTCATGGAGGAAGAGACCATGTGTCTTCTTGGTTTCTGAAAGAGGTCTCCAAATTATGAAAAATCAAAGTACTGTTGAAAACCAAAAAATTACTATGTGCACTGATGTTAGCTATCAAGTCAAACTGGAGATCAGTTGAAGGCAGGATCAAGTAAAACATGAATATGTCCAGTAGGGGAGGAGGGTGAACGAAAGGACAGAATAGAAAGGACTCACATTGGCAAGGTTCCAGCTGAGCTGAAGCCTGACAACTTCTGTAACTTGCTATGGTAGTTTGCTCAGCAGACCATAAACATAACGTTGTCTAACATCCGATACCTTTAGCATGATGTAAACCCTCAGTATGGTTTCATATTCTCTTCTGGAATGTCTTCAACAGTATATAGTTTCTGGATAGTGTTGGAGAAATCCATCTCAGAACCAGCCCCAGAAAGTCTATTAAATACTCCTGATACAGCTTGATCTTTGTGACCATCCAGAATTCCCACATCTATCTGGAACCCTAAGAAGCAGCCAGCACAGGTGTAGGATTACCTGGAGTAGGTTTAAAAGACTTTGGTCTTCCCTGCTAGGCCAGGCCAGAGGAAGTCAGTATAGACCATCAGGGTCATCACACGCTCACTCCCAGTGCTTCAAGAGTAGCCCTGCTTCCAGGAGCATGACAGAGTTGAGTATTAATTACTTGCTGAATTTCATGCTGAATCAAACCACATGTGTCTTTCAGCTGTGGTTTGGAAACATTTCCACCCTGGATATTATCTGTGAAAATTGGATGGGATTACATCACCTTGCTGCTGGTTTATGCACGTTCAAGTTTCATGTCATCATAGATGATGCTTCTGGGCTTCCATTGCAGCCCTCCATGGAGAGATGGCGGACAGATGAGGCTAGCTGACAGATGAGGGCTGGCCTGTGTCTACGCACGATGCAGACCTCTCTCTGCCATTGTAAGAGCCTGAAATTGCCCCTTCCAGCAACCAGGAGCCCAGGATAAGTTTGTTTTCAAACTTAAAACAACTATCAGGTTCATTTTAGCCTGTTGGCAAAATAAAGTGAGGAAAGTGTCAAAAGGAGAAAATTTAGCTTGAGAATGGCAAGAAAAGATGTGGGAATAGTTCTTAAAGTATTTATGATGAATACTTGATAACTTTGATGATTCTTTGACTATTGTACAGTGAGCATCCCCAGTGGCATACCTTTCACCCATAAAAGTCTACTTGCTAAAGGTTCCACAACCTGCTAATATCACCAAAGGCTGGGGTCCAAACTTGCCACATATGCGCCCTTGGGGACATTTAAGATCCAAATTATAGCCCCAATATTCCCATGATGGATAGTGAAAGAAGTGGTCAGGTTGAGGAAGCTGTGTCTGATGGGAGTCAAGAGAGCAAAAAGTAAGCTTAACAGTAAAATACAATAGTCATTATAAGAAGCAGGTATGTATAGAATTTCATGAAGTGGAATAAAAATGTAACAAATTACGCAGAGCATCAAAGTAACACAAAATCAATATTTTCATTAAGATGTCAATATGGTGACATGATTTCTATGGAGTAGTTTTAAGGGTGGATTAAAATTAGACATGAGTATTTAAGATAAGGATGGGCAACAAAAACCTTAGAGAGGAATTATGTTGCAATTATTCAGGATGCTTAATTTAGAAGAAGCAAGAGTCATACATCAAGGATAAAATGATATCGGTAAGAAAATGATTTAAGTGTGAGAATTTTTTTAATTGGGAATTTTAATACATGAAAATACTGTAATTTGGTCTGTTCTTCCTCTTGGTGCTCTGGGGGCTTCTGTGACTCTGAATGTTTCCACATTCTCTCTTCTTCCTCTCGGTGCCACCATGGCTCAGATTTCCCAAGCAGAGTGATAACTGATGTGCACAATTTAGGATTCTTTGTCTTACTGATGAATCAAACCATTCACAATATAGAATTATTCATAATATGAAATTTTTCCCATAAAACTTTTGTATATTACTACAGTGGATTTTTCTTTTGTCATGAATATTTCTTAATATATATTTCCTTACCTCCCCCCTCTGTCTTTATTATTGGGATTTTGCTTTATGTAAACATATTTATTTACATTTTGTTTGTCTATTTTTTCATCCAGCCTGACATCCCTAACACAATAATTAGATTACTTCATGTATTTACATTTGCGCTAATGTCTGGATTTTGTGTCAGTGTCTATATTATTGCTTATTTCTAGACAGTGTTACTTTATTTGAATTTATAACTATGTTGTATTTATCTTTTGCGACAGGGTCTCTCACCTGTAGCTTAAGTTTGTCTGGAACTATGTAGCCAATGCCAGCCTTGCGCTCATGACAATCCACCTACCTCAGCCTCCTCAGTGCTGGGATTTACAGATGTCAGTCAGCATACCCAGCTCTGGCTTTTCTTTATATTTCATCCTATGGCCAAACACATCTGCAGACTTGTAACTAGTTTGTTTCTGTTTCTATGTGTTCTACAGTGTTAAGCTGTCTTGCTATTTCTCATTCAAAGGCATCTTGTTTCATTTATTTAATGATATTTAGAACATGATCTGCTAATTTTTACATGTATTTGTGTGTGTGTGTGAACAGAAAATTTGCAAGAGCCAAAACAAAGGTAGGTGACTTGAACAACATCATTTTCTTTTGCCAGGCAACAACCCATCTATTATTATTTAAGCTGAATTCCACTGCAAAGTTGTGAGCCATCCTCCATTATGGAACTGCAAAAGCCAGTCCACATGCAAGCCTGTAAATAGAACTTTCCAGAGCCTTTCCTCACTCCTCATCTTACCCACTGCCAGAATTTAAAAATAGGCAATTTCTCTCCCTAACCTATTTATGTTCTAGTAAAAGAGTGGTGGGTATATTTTCCACTTACACTGACACTGAAGATACAGGGTTTCAGTGTCCTATCTTTATGGGGATATTTCTAATAAGACACTCCAGGCTCATACTAGCATAAATTGCCAGGTTCTGCAAATAATCTCAAGGTAAAAGGCTGGATGAAGCACTGCTTATCCCCTACTCCTGCAGTTCCCTTCTTCCCTTTGATTTTTCAGAAGCATAAAAAATAATATGTTTTTGGCTAGTTCACAATTCAACCATTCAACCAACATTTGTGGAATTTCTAATATACCAACTGGGGATATAGCACAGAGTAGTATAAAAAAACTGAAAGTAATTTTTGCCCTTAAAGAGTTTATGTCACAAAAATGAAGTGATTATTTTAATAAGACTTTTTTAAAAAAAGTTTTTCATCCAATTTTTGTTGTCTTCCATGGGTTGCTTTAGACAACTAGCTTGACAGAATGACAAGCACCAAGTATCATTACTGCAACCAAAGTTTGCAGATTGACATGGTGACAGTTGTCAGTTTCATAGTTTTAGGAGGCTTGGATTTGTAGGCTTAAAAGGATACAGTTGTGATCCGAGAAGTGGGAAGTTATCCACTTTAACTAACAATCAGATCAGGTTTGTCCTCCTTAACTTAAAAGAATAAAATCTTAATTTCTTTCTGGGCTAAGTAGGCCCATCACACCTCCATCACAGGGTGACTTAAGAGCATTATTCCATGCAAGTGAGATCATCTGTGAATATTATAATTCTAATACCAATGCTTTGTGGATTTTAGCTAAAGTCATAGTTCGAAATAACTCATTGTCCACCTTAACTCAGTCTTCTTTGTGGGACGGGAGACTGTCTAGTCATTATAGTGAAAAGGACTTAACTCCCAACATAGGCTAAATGGGCTATCATCTAGAGAGAAGTTATTATCCTGATTTCACAGGAGCACCCTAGCCCTGAAATCAGCTGTACAGGTAACATGGTGGCTGTCACTCTGAAGAGCTGTGCTAAGGTCGCATGCTCTTTGCCAGAGCCAAGAAGGACAGAGAACACATGAGACATTGGAGACCTGACCTCTTCTGAAAGGTTCAATTTCCAACTAACACAACCCCTTCTAAGGATTCACCTCTTCCAGGTTCACTTGGTCACCTTGATACCTGTGGGCACCCACATCGCTGGCTCTGTGGTCTCTTCCAATGTCCTAATAAGGGGAAGCTGGCCAAGGTGTGCTTCTCAGGAGCTCTAAGCACTCCTGGGCCATGAAGCTGTAGCCACATCAAAAAATTCCAGGTGACATCGCATGTTTTTTGATGGGCTCACTCGGCTGCCACAGGAAGATAGGCAGATGCCTATAATGTCTTAGCGAGTTATTTCTTATTTTCTGTATCTACGAATGGATTCTATGGAGTTTTGTTTTGCTTTTTTTCTTGACACATCTTGTGCTTTTGGCCTAATGCTCAAGTTGCTAAGGAAACACGAGCCCTTGAACTGGTGGAATTCACAATCTTTCCCTGACAAAATGTTTACTTAAAAATAAAGAGAATTTTTCTAATAAAGGGAAGCAGCTGTTAGCCATCTTGATCCATTTCAAATGTGGCCGGGCAAATTCAACAAGCTTCAAATGGGGATCAGAGGGCACACAGTGTTTTCCTTCCACTCTTCAGGGTCCCATTAAATCCACGTTGTGTTTTCTAAGAGATTAGAAACAGACTGCAAAGAGAATGAGCTGCAGCTCTCTTACCCTGAATGGGAAATCCCTCTGTTTGGTTTGCAAACTGACGATGCGATGTGACTTCACTACTTTTGCTGAATAAATAAATAAATAAATGGGTATTTTAATTCAAAAAAACAAATCTCAGAGCTGCAGGGAGGCTGACTTCACAATGCCCATCCCTGAGTTCACTCATTATTCATCATCAAGTGCCAAGGATGCCAGTGTAAGCCAAACCCAAAGAATGCTAAAAAAAAATGTTCCTAATGTCTTAGGGATAAAAATTTCTCCAACAGAAAAGCCAGTGCTACCTGAATGAGACTTCCTTGAGTGGGCACCTGATACTTACCTCTGAGAGCTTGACTTACTGAATAAAACCAAGCTAGTTCAAACATCTCAACCCCCACGTGGATTGATTAGCAAATTGCTTCGGTGCAAAACAATGGAGGGTCTCAAATATGTGACTTTTACTCTTTTCACTAAAAGTCTTGCACTAAGTCTGACTACAGCTGTCCTTGAGACCAGATGTTAGCTGTAAAACTCAGGGAGTTTAATACACCGTGCAACGTCCCTGCCTTTTTCTCGGGCCCCCAGCCCTCAGCGTCTGTGCATTAGCCTGACACAGCTCCAGTCTGAGATGCCGATTATCTATCCTCCAGCGGCCAGGCTCAGGTTTCCTGCAAGCTGAGGCACAATCACTTCATTTAGAAGCTATCTGCTTCCATCGAGGCGAAGGAGCCTCGGGATGTCCTTGATACTGGCCCTTCCTGAAAGGCTCAGGGTGAAGTCACGTACTAGCCCCTATTGTCACTGGTTAATTGTGGTCTCCCCAGGGCTCAGGGCCTGGCTGCCTCCACCTCCTCCTGCTCTGTGCATTCTCTGCTCTGCTAATTAGACTCCGGCTGCTGATGCCTGTCTGTGACTCCTCGGGGCAGGCTTGGTTTGCAAAGCCTGGGGAGACAGTGAGGCAATGGAAAGAGCGTGGGGTTCAGGATTGGAGAGGCTGGGGCTTAAATCAAGCAACACCACCCAATTCCCCAAATGCCCATTGATTCCTGGCTAAGCCCTCTCCTCCTGGCTCGCAGCATAATTCTCCAGCCAGAGGCAGGGCGGCTTTGGGGTGTGCAAATGCTGGAGCGCCTCACAAAAAATATATAGTTGAAACTTTTAATAAAACTGTAATTAAAAAAGCATATGCACTCGTGTGTTAAGTATGAAAACTTGGTGTCCCTAAGTAGCCTTATTCATAGAGTCATGGCCCTTGCAAACATCGTCATAAATTACACTTTCACTCGTAAAGTTCTAAAGTAGGACTCATTAAAATAATCTGTACTCTATGTTAGCATGAAAATATTTCATGTGACAAAAACAAATGGCTCCTCTGTTCATAATTACTCCTGGACAACTACTTCACAGCATGGCTTCTAGATGGTTCTTTGTCTCCCAGTGACTTTCAGTGTTGCTCATCAGTCCATGAAATTTCTGTCATTTTGAAGTGCTTAACTTTCATATCTGTATGTCAACATTTTTTTTCTGGAATTTGTAAATAGATAAGGTATGGTTCAAAAGTGACATTGGTTCATTTGAAAGTTGGGACTCCAGGAATGACTGCACCCATCACTAACAAGAAAGCCAATAAATACTGTTGAAACCTTCAATGAGCAAAGGCGAACAACTTTATATCTCATACAGATGTGTTTGGATTTTATCCAGAAAGAACATGGTAAGCCATTGGAAGGCTTTTTTTTTTTAAAGCAGCAAGCTATTTAGAAACTTCTGGGTTCTTTTTTTCAGCTCACATGATTATATTATGCCAACTTCATTTTAGGGTCTAATCAGTCAATTAGAGGTTTTTAGGTCTTAACTAGTTTTTTTGCCATTTACCAGTGTGACTCATCCAGGCCCTTATGTGTTTGAATTGAATTTCACAGAACTCACTCCTCTCAGGAGATTTTCGTGTGTTCTGTAGCCACATCCAGTTGGAAATACCGTTACTTGGTAAGAAAATGTGGCAGCGTATCATTCCATCATTGATAAATATTTGTTTCAAAGAGAATCCAGCATACAAAATGGCAGACGTGTCTCAATAACAAATCCAAAGGATGGCTATCTTTGTATCTTTGAAGAAGAAATATGTGTGAAATAAGATGTACTTTATCAGTCACACATACTTAAGGATGGATTGGTTAACTGTGCTGTAACTGAAAATCAGCCACACAGGTACAACTTGACATACAATGTTTATTAGTAATTGTAATCCTTAACTCTATCCCAGAAAAAGTACAGAATTTGTATACAGGAGAGATTCTGTTAATTTCAAAGCCTGGTCATCGGGTGAGACTCAGACTGCTAAAGTTTAATTAAACAGATTTTCCAGCTATTGGTTTCCTGCAGTTTGAGCCACCACTGTGAAAGCTAATCTCTAGCGCACTCATCATAGGGTTGTTTGGAGGAATAAATGGTGCAGGTTGGGGACTCCAGGAAGTGTCCAGTGGTTTCCTGGATTCCTGGAAATGGATATTGTGAAGGCCAGGTTCTAGAGTTTCCAGGACTAGACTGGTGGAAGGGCACACACAAGCCTTTGGTCTGAGCTGGACACACATCAGCACATGTTGCAATGGAGCTGCCTGAAGCTGAGGAGAACCACCTGGAAGAATTAGAGACAAGGATTCCTGAAGCTCATTCAAAGCTGAAAACTTTCTGTACAGAACCAACAAATGCATAACTGATGGGACCTGAGGCAGGGTGCTCAGACATCCCTAACATAGGAAGAAAATAGTGTAGACACAGTGCTTTCTGGCCTAATGAAGTTTCAAGGAAAGGCTCAAACCCCTCAAGGGATGTGTCTGATTCAATCTTTGCCTTTTTTTCCAGCTGGAATTTTGTTTTCTATTACCAGGTCCTTCCCCTCCTATTGCCCTTCCCCCCTTCCTGTGGCCCTGCTTCTGTTTTCATGGCGTTGATTTACCCATGCATTTATGGACAGTTCTGCATACGAGAGAAAACTTGCAGTATTTTCTATTCCTTTGGTACCTCTCCTATATTCCTTCATTCCCCTCCTAGTCTGCCATGTACTTTTACATGATGCATATGCACACATACTCATGATGATCTCCATTTCCATCCATTTTTTCTGTGAGTGACAGAATTTTCATTCTTCTTTCTGGGTGAATAAAATTGCTCTGTCTATATATGCCAAAACTTCTCCATTCCTTCTTCTGTCCATGGGCATCTCAGTTGGTTTCATATTCTGGTTATTGTAAATAGTTGTATGATAAAAATGGATGTGATATGCTTACTTAGGATATATACTCAGGAGTGGTATAGCAGGGTCATATGGTAGTTCCAGTCAGGGTTTTAGAGGAAATTCCCACCAGTAGAGCATAAGGTTCCTCACTCAGTACATCCTTGCCAGCATTTGTTGTCATGGTTTCCTGAGTGCAGCCTTTCTGACTGTTTTAAATTGCATTTCCCTGATAGCTAAAGATGTTGGCCATGTTCATGTCTTCTTTTGAGAACTGTCTTCATTAGTCCATGTATTGATATTTTTGATGTTCAATATTTTTGAGTACTTCCTGCAGTCTACATACTAACCCCCATCAGATGTACAGTTAGCAAAAACTTCCTTCCAGTCTGTGGGCTGTTTGATGGTTGCTTTTAATTCCATTCAATCCCTTTTGTCAGTTCTTGACATTCTTTGCTTAGCTGTTGGAGTCCTTCCCCAAAAAGACCTTTCCTATGCCTGTATCCTGAATTGTATTTCCTCCATTTAACAGTTTGCAGAGTTTCACATTAAGGTATTTGGACCCACTTTGAATTGATTTTTGATAGGATATGGCCTCATATTTTTACCTATGAATATCAAGTTTTCTGAAAACCATGTTAAGAGGCTGGGTTTTCTCCAATGTATTTTTTGACACATTTGTAAAAAAATAAATGGTAGCTATTTAATTTTACTTGGACCCCATGTGTCTGTATTTGTGCCAGTACCGTGCTGTTTTTGTTATAGCACTGTAGTATAAGTTGAAACCAAATATTTTTATATATCCACCATTCCTTTTTCTGCCCAGAATTAATTGCCTATTTGAGGTCTTTTGTGTTTCAATATAAATTTTAGAGATTTTTCTTTGTACTGCTTTGGAGAATGTCATTGGAATTTTTAGGGGGATTGGATTTATTGGCGATTGCTTTTGGTAATTAGCATTTTCACAATATTAATTCTGTCAATCCATGAGCATGGGAGGTTTGACTGCCTCATCAAGTGTCTTCTTCATTCCTTTCTTTAGTGTTTTAAAGTGTTTTATTAAAGAGAATCACTTCCTTGTTTTTTAATGTATTAATAAGCAGAAACTCTGTATGTACAAGTCTTGTGCTGGTACCCCATTTCCCTCCTCCCTGCTCCTATTCCACTGAGTACCCTCCTCAATGGCATTGCCAGAATGCTCCATGGGACGGAGGGCTATGAGTTGTGCAAGTGGCTGTTATTTTTGGGGGGGAGGAGCAATGACTCTTGCACTTACAATCTTTCTTCCCCCTGTTCTGCATCCCTGAGCCATAGTGGGTGAGTATTAAGTCTCCTTTAGTGTTGAGTTCTTAAGTCTCTGGGTTTCTACTTTAGACTGTTTTGAGTATCCTCAGAGTCTGTCTCCATTATCCTTGCAGAGGTTGTCGGGCTTGCTGTGGAAGCAGCATTCTTGCTCATTTCACCACTTCCTCTGTGATTTCACCTGGGTTTTAAATGATGTCTCCTGCCTGGGAGTCAGCTATCACTTCAGGTCTTGTTGGTAAGATTAGGATGTCCATGGTTCTTGCTGCCTTCTGAAAAACACAGATTCTCCAAGAGAGGGGGAGATCAGCACAGGATAAAAGGGAAAAACATTATTAATTTGGCAAGATTATACTGGATGTAGCTTCTCTTTAGGCCCATGGTTAGTGGGGGGTTTCCCTTAGAGTCCAGATTCTTGCTTTCATAGGAATTTGCCTTGTATCCCTGTTCCAGCTAAGGGTTCCTTGCCACTGAGTGAATCTCTTAGCTAATCAGATAGCCATTAATTACTCACCTAGGTTTAGTGCCACTTTGCAGAGGTGAATAATTCTTGCCATGCTGGATTCTTTTGTATAGCAGTGTCCTCTGCTATCTCCCAACATTGTGGGAGATTCCCCTAGCAGCTCATTGAGCACATTCTAGGAATATATGGATTATCCATCTGAGAACTGGCTTCCTTCCAGGTTCCAGTGTTGTGTGACAACAGCCTCTGGTGTCTTCAACATTATGGTCTTATCTTTTGCCCAGGGTGGGTAATTAAGTGCTTTGACAGAAGCCTGTCTTGTTTTGGGGCCCTTGTAGGTCTCTCCGACCAAGAGCTCAATGTGGAAATTAACCAATTTCTGGCACAGGGAGTTAATAGCCAGAGCCTATTGTTTTAGTGTTAGGCTTCATCCCAATACCTCCAGGGTCCCACTTACCACAAAATGCCCCCATATTTCTCTAGAGGTTTATATTGTTTAGCCTACTGTCCAAAAATAAGGATTCTATGGTATCAATTCATTTTGGATTTAGTTTTGTGTAAATCTCTCCTCCCTCCCCCTCCCTCCTCCCAGTCCCTTCCATCCCCATTGGCTAACTTTCTATTTGCATGTCAGGTTTGCTTTCTATTCAAGCTTAACTGATTAGGAACACAGATCAGGGAGAATATGTGGCATTTGTCTTTCTGTTCTTGTGTGAGTTCACTATGAACTTTCCCAAGTCCATCCACTTTCCTGCAAATTTCATTGTCATTTTTCTTTACTGCTTGAGTAGAATTCCATGGTATACATGTACCATAACTTTGATATCCATTCATCCAGTGTTAGGCATTTGGGTTGATTCCAATTCTTAGCCACTGTGAATTGAGCCACTATAAACATGGTTGAGCCAATGTCTCTTTATTGAAGAAAGGAACCTTGAGAGTAGGCTCTACTGCCCAGTAGAGGGATGGCTGGGGCAGTTGGTAGCTCTATTTTCATCTTTTTCAGGATCTTCCACACTGGTCTCCATAATGGCTGGACAAGTTTGCCCACCATCAGTGAATGAGGATTCCTCTTTTCCTGCATCCCCACCAAAATCTATTGTTGGTAGATTTTTTTAATGACTACCATTCTAATGGAAGTAAGGTGGGATCTCATAGTTGTTTTGATTTGCATTTTCCTGATGATTAAGGATGTTGAACATTTTCTTAAGTGAGAATTGGCCATTTGTATTTCCTCCTTTGTGAATTCCCTTTTCAGTTCACTGCATCTTTTTTTTTTTGAGTGGGTTGTTTGATTTTTTTTATTACTTAATTTTTTTGAGCTTTTTTTGTGGGTTCTAGCTATTCAGCCTCTGTCATGTTGTAGCTAGTGAAGATTTTTTTGCAATCTAATGGTGGTCTGTTGGCTCTGTGTATGGTATGTTGGTCTGTACAGAAGCTTTTTAGCTAGAGAAGATCCCATTGGCTGAGTGATTGTTGGATTTCCTGGGATACTGAGGATATGTGCAGGAATTTTTTCCCTATTCCCATGGCATGTAGAGTCCCCCCCCCATTTTTTTCTTCCAGGTTTTTAAGAGTTTCAGGTCTTATATTGAGGTCTTTAATCCATTTGGAGTTGATTTTTGTGCATGGTGAAAGGAATGGGTCAAGTTTCATTTTTTTACATATGTTTGTCCAATTTGTCCAAGCACCATTTGTTGAAGACGCTGTCTTTTCTCCAGTGAATGCTGTTGGATCCAGTAGCTTTAGTTACTTAAAGTGAAGGCAGGGTTTCAATGGACTATCTGTTTTCATGCCAATAACATGCTGCTTTGGTACTATGGCTTTGGAGTATAACTTTAAATGGGTTATGGTGATACCACCTGAGGTGACTCTTTTCCTGAGGATATTTCTGGATATCCAAGGCCTTCTATCTCTGCAAAAAATGAAGTTAGGATTTTTTTATTGGTATTGCAATGAATGTGTATGTTGCTTTTGGTAGAATTACCATTTTCACAATATTAATTCTTCCTATCCAGATGTATGGAAGGTCTTTCCATCTTCTCACAACCTCTTCAATTTCTTTCTTCAATGTTTATATAGTTCTTTCACACCCTTGGTTAGCATGATACCAAGGATTTTTTTAAGCTATTGAAAACATGACAATCTTGTTGATTTTGTTTTCTGTATGCTTGTCATTTCCATACAGGAAGGCTACTGACTTAGGTGTGCTAATTTTGTATCCTGCCACTTTGCTGAAGGCATTTATCTTAGCAGTTTTATGGTACTATCATTTGGGTTTGCTATGTGCAAGATCATGACATCTGCAAAAAGGGATAGTTTGACTTCATCCTTTCCAATTTGTATCCCTTTTATGACGTTCTCCTGTCTTATTGCTTGGGCTCGAATTTCAAGCACTATGTTGAAGAGTAGTGGTGAGAGAGTACACCATTGTCTTGTACCTGATTTTAATGTTAACTCCTTGAATCTTTCCTTTTTGAGTATGATTTGGGCTTTAGGTGTTTTGTATATGGCCTTTATTATGTTGAAACATAAGTCATCCCATGCCCAGTCTCTCCAGCACATTGATCCTGAAGTGAAGTTGAATTTTGCTGAGGGCCTTCTTTGCATTAATTTAAATGATGATGTGGTTCTTGTGATTAGGTTTATTAATTTAGTGGATTACATGAATCAATTTCTGTATGTTGAAGCATCACTGGAATAAAGCCTATTTGATGAAGGGGAAAAATTCTTTTGATGTGTTGTTTAATTCAGTTTGCAAGGATTTTTTTATCAGAATTTTTGCATCTAAGTTCATCAGGGATATTGGTTTATAGTTTTCCTTTCTTGTTATATCTCTGTCTGCCTTTGGTATTAGGGTGATCCTGGCTTCATAAAAGGAATTTGGAAGCATTCCCTGTTCTCCTATTACATGAAAAAGCTTGGGAAAGAATAATTTGAGTTCTCTGATAATTGTTTGGTAGAATTCAGCCAAGAATCCATCAGGTCCTGGACTTTTTCTTTTGGGGAGGTTTTTGATTACATTTTTTTTTTTTTTGGGCAAATCAACGAGTTTATTGGCATCATTAATGAACCTCCAAACCAGGCACAGTTATGGGAGGAAAGGATTTATTGAAGCTACAGATCCAGGGGAAGTTCCATAATGGTGAAAAAGGCTGGCTCCCTTTCACAGGTCCAAGCAGAGAGAAAGAGAGGCCATCACCAACAATATACACACATTGATTACATTTTTGATCTTGATGAATGTAATAGGTTTGTGATCATGTGATTTCTGTCCCTGAGTTTATTTGTGTGCCACATTATATTTATTGTTTGTGTATGTTAAACCATTCTTGGTTCCCAGAATGAAACCAATTTGATCATGGCATATGATGTTCTTTTTTTAAATGATTTTTTATTGGAACAAATTTATATATATACAAAACGGTATGCTCAGTATCATAAGTTACTAGAGAAAACCATTAAAACCAGGATGGCATTCCCTTTTATGCATTAGATATTCTACCCTCTCCCACCCCTGGCTCTTACATTCTTTCCGCCCCCTCTTCCACATATTTCCCTGAGTCACGGTGGGTGAGTTTAAATTTTGCATAGTTACTAGGTTTTTAAGAGTCTCTGGGTTTGTGTTTTGGACACTCTTGGGCACCCTTGGTGCCTGTCTCCATTATCCTTCCCTAGGATCTCTGCCTTGCTGTGGGAATAGCTCTTTTTCTCATCAACTCACTTCCTTAGAGGTGGCATTAGGGCTCTAAATGGTGACTTTGAGATGGTTTGTCTCCTGCTTGGGTGCTCTCCATCAACTCAGGTCCACTTGGTGGAGTTGGGTTGTCCACAGTTCTCATTGATTTTTGAAAAATACAAGCAGAATCTCCAGTGGAGAGTGAGATAATTATTGGTCAATATTGCTAGTTTGGTGAGCATTTGAACGGTGTAGCCTTTCTGAGGACCTATGGTTAGTGCGGACTTCTACTTGGAGATTGGGTTCTTGGTCCCCATTCAAGATTGCCTTAGATCCCCATACCAGTCAAGGGTTCCCTGCCACTGAGAGGATCCCATAGCCAATTAACCAGCTGTTGATTACCTACCTAGGTTGGGTGCCACTATTGCACCGATAGGCACTTCTTGTCTTGCTGGTCTGTGTCATATAGCAGTGTGTTCTGCATTCTCAGACCTTCAGATGGTGTAGCTTGAGGATGTTCCCTGCTTTCTCAGAAGAGTATTGGTCTGGTTCCCTGGCAGCTCATAGAACACCTTCTGGCTTTACACAGGCTAGCCTTCTGGGAACTGGTTTCATTTCTGGATTCAGCAGGGTCTCTCAGTGTTTTGTGACAGCAGTCTGTGGAATCTTCAGCAATAGGGTCTTATCTTTTGCCTGATGGGGGTATTGAAGAACTGTGACAAAAGTTTTTCTTATTTTAGGAACCATGTAGGTCTCTCCAGTCAATAGCTCATTGTGGACAGTAACTACTTACTGGATTTGGGAGCCAAAAGTCAGCATCATTTGTACTAGAGTTAGGCTTCCACGGCCCCTCTTTGGGGCCTATGTATCATATGATGCACCCAGCTACCTCAGGAACTTGTACAGAAGAAAGGATTCTATGCAGTCAGAATATTGTTCATTTAGATTAGTATATATCTCCACCTCTATCACTTCCCTTCACCCTTTATTTCCTTCTCTCTCCTTTGTCTGTCTCCTGAATCACTAATGTTTACTTACTGTTCAAGCTTAACCTGATTAGGGTCCTCAGATGAGGGAGAATATGTGGTGTTTGTCTCTCTGTTCTTCTGTGAGTTCACTGAGTATGATCTGTTCCAAATCCATTCATTTTTCTTTGAATTTTGTTATATCATTTTTCTTCACTGCTGAGTATAATTCCAGGGTGTATATGTACCACATTTTTTATATCCATTCATCCAGCAATGGGCATTTAGGTTGGTTCCAATTCCTAGCTATTATAAATTGAGACACTATAAACATGGTTGTGCAGATGTCTCTGCGCTGAAATGAGGAGTCCTGAGGATAGATGCCCAATAGAGGGATAGATGGTTCAACTAGTAGCTCTATATCCACCCTGTTCAGGAGCCTCCACACAGCTTTCCATAGTGGCTATAAAAGTTTGCATTCCCACCAGCAGGGAATGAGGGTTCCTTTCCCCCCACGTCATTGCCAACATCTATTGGTAGATTTTTTAATGATTGTCATTCCCTACTGGAGTGAGGTGGAATCTCATCATTGTTTTGATTTGCATTTCCCTGATGATTAATGATATTGAACATTTTCTTAAATGAGAATTGACCATGTGTATTTCCTCCTCTGAGAATTCCCTGTTGAGCTCAGAGGTCCATTTTGTGAGAGGACTGTTTGATATTTTATTATTTAATTTATTGAGTTATTTGTAGGTTCTAGATATTAGACCTCTATCTGTATTGAAGCTGGCAAAGATTAACTCCCAACCTGATGGTGTTCTATCGGCTTTGAGTATGGTATGTTTGTCTGTACAGAAGCTTTTTACCTTGATGAGATCCCATTGGTTAAGTGATTGCTGTACTTCCTGGTTTGTTAGAGGCTTTTTCAGGAAGTTTTTCCCTATTCCTATTTTGTAGAGTGTTCCCCTATATTTTTTTCCAGGATTTTTAGAGTTTCAGGTCTTATGTTGAGGTCTTTGATCCATTTAGAGTTGATTTTGGTGCATAGTGAGAGGAATGGCTCTATTTTCATTTTTTTACAATTGTTTATCCAATTTGTCCAGCACCATTAGTTGAAGATACTATACTATCTTTACTCCAGTTGACACTGTTGGCATCTTTATTGAATATTATGTACCTATAGATGTTTGAGCTTAGGGCAGGGTCTTTAATTCTGTTCCATTGGTCTGTCTGTTCTTATGCCAATACCATGCTGTTTTTGTTACTATGGCTTTGTAACATATCTTTAGATTAGGTAAGGTGATACCTCCTAATAAGCTTCTTTTACTAAGGGTAGCATTGGATATGTGAGGCCTTTTGCCATTCCAAATAAATTTGGAGGTTATTTTTTTTCTATGTCTGCAAATAATGTTGCTGGTGTTTTTATTGGCATGGCATTAATCTGTATATTGTTTTTGGGAGTATTGTCATTTTCACAATATTAATTTTACCTATCCAGGAGCATGGAAGATCTTTCCATATTTTTGTGTCATCCTCAATTTCCTTCTTCGGTGTTTTTATGTTTTCATTATACAAGTCTTTTACATCCTTGTTTAGTGTTACTCCAAGGTATTTGATTTTTTTGAGGCTATAGAAAACAGGACTGTTACAATGATTGCTTCTTCTGTGTGCATATCATTTGCATACAGGAAGGCTACTGATTTTTGTGTATTAATTTTGTATCCTGCCACTTTACTGAAGGTATTAACCACCTTCAGTAGTTTGATGGTGCAACCTTTGGGTCTGATATATATAGCATCATGTCATCTGTTAAAAGGGATAGTTTCACTTTGTACTTTCCAATTTGTATCCCTTTTATGTCTTTCTTCTGTCTTATTACACTGGCTAGAACTTCAAGGACTATGTTGAAGATCAGTGGTGAGAGTGCTACCCCTGTCTTGTTACTGAATTTAGTGGGAACTCCTTGTGTCTTTCACCATTGAGTATTATTTGGGCTTTAGGAGTTTTGTATATGGTCTTAATTATGTTGAGGTATATGCCCTCTATTCCAAGTCTTTCAAGTGTTTTGATCATGAAGTCGTGTTGGATTTTGTCAAAGGCTTTCTTGACATCAATTGAGATGACCATGTGTTTTTTTATTAAGTTTATTAATGTGGTATATTGTGTTGATGATTTCCATATGTTGAACCAACCATCCATTACTGGGATGAAGCCTACATGGTCTAGGTGGGTAACACTTCTAATATGTTGCTGGATTCAGTTTGAAAGAATTTAATCAAATATTATGCATATAAATTAATCAGGAATGTAGGTCTATAGTTTTCTTTTCTGGATTTATCTTTGTCTGATTTTGGTATTAGAGTGATGCAAGCTTCCTAGAAGGAGTTTGGAAGTATTCCCTGTTCTCCATTTACTCTAAAAAGCTTCAGAAGTAATAGTTTGAATTTTGTGATGAAGGTTTGGGACCTGGACATTTCCCTCTACTGAGGTTATTACATTTTCAATTTCAATTGATGTGAAAGGTTTATTTAGATTTATTTACTCTGGGTTTATTTTGGTAGGTGGTAGTTGTCCATGAATTTGTCCATTTCTTCCAGATTCACCAATTTTGTGGAATAGAGGTTTTGGAAATATGTCCTGATGATTCTTCCAATTTCATCGGTGTCTGTTGTGATGTCTCCCTTTTCATTTCTGATTTTGTTGATTTGGGACTTCTCTTTTTTCTGTTTGGTTAAATTGGCCAGGGGTTTGTCAATCTTGTTTGTTTTTTTTCCAAAGAACAAACTTTTTGTTTTATCACTTTTTTAATCTTTATTGTCCAAAATTAGATACATTGAAAGAGCAAATATTGTGTTGATATTCCCATTTCCCTCCTCCCTGTCCCCAATTCACTGAGTATACTCCTCAGTGGGCACAGTGGGCTATGTCAATCTTCCTGAATTTGTTGAGGGATGTTTTATGACCTTTTGGAGAAGGTTCCATGGGCTGCTGAGAAGAGTATAAATTCTGTGTCATTGGGGTGGAATGTTCGATATAGATCTGTCATTTGTAGCTGGTGTATGGTGTTGTTAAGCTCTGTTATTTCCCTGCTGACCTCTGTTTGGATGATCTTTCTAGAGATGATATTGGTGTATTAAAGTCCCCTACTATGATGGAATTAGCATCTATTTCTTTTTTGCTTTTGAGTAAATTTTGCTTTATGAACTGTGGTGCACCTGAGTTTGGTGCATATATATATATATATATATATATATATATATATATATATATATATATATATATATATATATATATATATATATATATATATATAGTGGCAGTGATATCCTATTTTTGGATCATTCCCTTGATGAGTAAGAAATGGCAATTATTGCCCTTCTTAATTGTGTTTGTTTTAAAGTCTATTTTGTCAGATATTAATGTAGCCATATCAACTTGCTTTTTATTTCCACATGCCTGGTAAATTGTTCCTTTTACCCTTAGGAGATTACTATCTTTAGAGGTAAGGTGTGTTTCATAAAGGCAGCAGATGGAAGGGTCCATTTTCCCGATCCACCCTGCTAGCCTGTGTCTTTTTAGAGGAGAGTTGAGTCTATTTATATTCAGAGTTATAACTGTGAGGTTTGCTTTAAGCCCTGCCTTGTTTGATGATTTATGGTGATTGCTGCCTGTACTGTTATTATTACAACACTGATTTTGATTACCATGCTTGTTCTCTATTGCTCTCCTGAGTTAGATTACTTGTCTCTTCTTTGTGGAATATCAGCCATAGTATTTTCTTTAAGTTTGGCTTTGTATTCAGTTAATTGTAGAGCTGTCTTATTTCATGAAACACTTTCAATTCTCCATCTATTATGAGTGATAGCTTGGCTGGGTATAGTAGTCTAGGTCGAAAGACATACTTCTTTAGGCCTAGAAGAGTATTGTTCCAAGCCCTTCTGGCTTTCATGGTTTCAAGTGAAAAAGGTGAGGTAAGTCTGATGTGATTGCCTTTATAGGTGATGAGTTTTTTCTCTCTCGCTGCCTTTTACACTTTCTCCTTACCTGTAATAGTTGGCATTTTAACTAAGATATGCCTTGGAGAATTTCTTTTTTGGTCAAATCTGAGTCCTGTGGGTGCCTTGAACCTGGACCGGACTTTTGCTTGTAAGATAAGGAAAATTTTCTTGAATAATTCTGTTGAAAATATTTTCTATGTCTATTTTTATTATATATGTTTCTATGGGCCTGGGGATGCTTCTCCCTCTGGGATCCCCATGATGCTTAGATTAGGTTGCTTTCTGGTATCTCACAGCTCCCTCATATTTTGTTCAAATGCTCTTTTGAACTTATTCAAATTTTTGATTTCCCTATTATTCTCTTCTATTTTATCTTCCATTTCTGAGGTTCTGTCGTCCGAATTATTGACTCTAGTGGTGAAAGATTCTATAGAGGTTTTCATTAATTTCATTTGGTTTTTGTTTTCTGCTATAGCTTTCTGGATTGCCTCTATCTTTGTGTTGAATTGTGTTTTTATATCAAAGTTTGACTTACTTAATATTTCCTGATACTCACTGTTGTATTTGCTTATGTCTGCTTAGTTTGGTTAGCTGATTCTTGAGATCTTCTGTTTGCTGGTTTGCCTTTAATTCAATCACTGTTTTACTCAAGTCCACCTGTTTCTCCTCAATTGTATTAAGCCTGGTAGCAAAGCTTGTGAGCTGGCTCTATACCTTTTCTAGGTGATTTTTAATTTTTACTTATTTCCATCTTTAACCTCTTCAATGACTCCATGTCAGTGTTATCTGGACTTAGTGTCATCTCATCCTGAGCTTGCATCTACACTCTCTCTTTCATACTTTCATTGCTAACTTCCCAATTGGTGCTTGGTAGGTTTGTTGTGTGGCACTCAGCTTCTATGTTCTTCTTTTGTTGTGATCTGCCCATTTCAGTTCCACTCAGAGAGGTTTAGGGGTGTTCTTGTGGTGTGCTTGCCTCAGCAGGGTGAGTGGGGCATGCACTGGGTTTCACAGAGAAGGATAGACACTCACTTGGTTTATCTGGGACTGTGTGTGCCCTCAGATCCATGGCTTTGCGGGCTAGTGTGAGGCAAGGGGGTTGTGGCTGTGCCAGTGCACCCAGGTGTACCCACAGAATGGAGCTGTACCTGCAACTTCATGTATTGGGCTGCAGGCCTGATGTACCCACAGACTGGTGTCTGATGGCAAGTGTGTGGGTGGGGCTGTGTGTGCAATGCACAGTAGGGAAGGGGGGATGATCTGGCAAGGGCTCAGATCAGGAGGCAGCAGGGAGTAGACACTGGACTATGGTGGGAGCTTGGGATTGGGGCGTGAGCAGTAGGGGAGCCCCATCTAGCCTTTTGCAGGAGCTGGGGAGAGGCTGTGCCTTGGGACAGGGCTAGTGTGGGTCTAGGGTCTGGATCCCAGCTGGAATCTTGAAACTTTACCAAATGTGTGAAATATCTTGAGAAAATATCTTGAGGCTCCCTGGACTTATGTGGGAGCAGAAAGCAGTTGGAGAACCCAGTCTAGGTTGGTGAGGGAGCTGTAGAGGTCTGTGCCTTGGGTCATGCCAGCTTGGGTCCATGGTCTGAATCCCAGCTGGAATCTTGAACCTCTACGGGGAGATTCCTGGCATAGATGCTAGGCATCAGCCATATTGCTTTGCCTACGTCCAATGTCTTCTAAGAACCTGGCTCCTGGTTACCTCCAGAAACTGACAGGCTGTTAGGAAGTGATAAAGCAGAATTCATCTGCATCCGCTCAGTCACCGGCCCTTCACCCCAGGAGCTAGCAAGAGATGTCTCCCTGTTTCATCTATTTTAAAAATTGTTTTCTTTGTTTCTAATTCATTGATCTCTGCTCTGATCTCATGTCTTTTCATCTTGAGCTCCTAGGGTTGGAGTGTTCTAATTTTTCTAATGCCTTTAGCTGGTTAGTTAGGCTGTTAATTTGAAATCTCTCTGTCTTTGTTATGAAGGCATTCAGTGCTACAAATTTTCCCCTTAGGACTGCCTTCGTTGTGTCCCATAGGTTCTGGTATGATGTATTCTCATTATTGTTTAGTTCAAGAAAATTTTCAATTTCCAATATAAATTCTTGAATGACCCTGTTGTAATTAACTTCTCTCATTGCTGCAACAAATAACCCAAGCAAAAGCAGCTTGTGGAGGAATGGGTTTATTTGACTTACAGATTCAAGGGGAGACTCCATCATGGTAGGAAAAATGATGGTATGAGCAGAAGAGTGGACATCACCTCTGCCACAGTACTGCAAACAGGAAGATGTCCCAAACACTGGCAAGGGGAAACTGGTTTATAACTGCCATAGGCCTGCCCCCAACAACACAGTTCCAGTGAGGTTGAAAAACCCAAACGGCCATCAACTGTTCACTCAGAACACATTTGTTTGTGGGGTACACCTGGATCAAACCAGGATATACCAATTCATTGTTTAATGTCATATTGTTCAGTCTACAATATTTGGTATAATTTCCATAGTTTTCTCATTGTTAATTTCCAGCTTCAATGCATTGTGGTCTAATATGATGCAGGGTTTTAACTTAATCTTCTTGAATTTGTTGAGGCGTGTATTAAGTCCTAATATGTGGTCGGAGAAGGTTCTGTGAGCTACTGAGAAGAATGTATATTCTATAGAATTGGGATGGAATGTTCTGTAAATGTCTGTTAGGTCCAGTTGGTCTATGATGTTATTGAGTTCTATTATTTCTCTGTTGACCTTCTGTTTGGAAGATCTGTCTAACGTTTATAGTGGTGTATTAAAGTCTCCAACTATGATGGACTTGGAGTTTATTCTTGTTTTGTTTTCCATTAATTTTTGCTTTATGAACTGTGGTGCACCTGTATTTGGTGCATACGTGTTTATGGTGATGATATTCTCTTGCTGGATTGTTCCTGTTATGAGTAAGTGTCCTTGATTGTCCTTTTGAATTGATTTTGGTTTGAAGTCTATTTTGTCAGATATTAGTGTAGCAACCCCAGCTAGGTTTTTATTTCCATTAGCTTGGAAGATCATTGTCCATCTGCTTGCCCTGAGGAGGTTCCTGTCTTCAGAGGTGAGGTAGGTTTCTTGGAGGCTCTATTGGAGGATCTATTTTTTTTTATCCATCCTGCTTGTCTGTCTTTTTATGGGAGAGTTTAGACCATTAATATTCATAGTTCTAACTGTGAGACTTGACTCAATCCCTGCCATGGTGTAGGGTTTATGGGATTTGATGTCTCTCTTGTTATTTTGTTCCCTCTGGGCTTCATTATTGTGTCCAACACCTGACGGGTTCTTGGGGTTGTTTTCTTGGCTCTTCTGTGAAGAATATTTCATGGAGAATTCTCTGTAGATTTGGTTTAGTGTCCATATAATTGTAGAGTTGCCTTTTGTCTTGAAATATTTTCCTTTCTCCATCTATTATGAGTGAAACTTTCACAGGGTAAAATAGCTTGGGTTGAAAGCCAGTGATTTAGGCTTTGGAGTACTCCATTCCAAGCCCTTCTCATTTTCATGGTTTCCTTGGAGAATTCTTGTGTGACTCTGATATGTATGCTTTTATATGTGATTCACTGTTTTGCTCTTGCTGTTTTTAGAACCCTCTCCTTTCTTTCCATGGTTAAGGTTTTTACTATAATTTATCTTGGGGGGTTTCTTCTTTGGTCCTGCCTGTTTGGTGTTCTGTGCACTTCCTGTATCCAGATGGGATTCTCTTTTGCTATATTTGGGTAATTTTCCACAGTAAATTTGTTGAATATGTTCTCAATGCCTTTGGTGTGGGTTTTTTCCCCTCTAGTATCCCCATGATCTGAAGAATTTTTTCTCTCAAGGGTGTCCCATAATTCCCTCATATTTTGTTCATGTGCTTTTTTTGAACTTATTCAAGTTTTTGTTATCCCAATCTCTTGCTTCTATGTCTTGTCTTCCATGTATGAGGTTCTAACTTCCAAGTTGTTACCTCTGGTAATGAGGGATTCTAGGGATGTTTCAAATATCTCCATTTGATTTTGGTTTTCCAAGAGAGCTTTTTGAATAATCTCCATCTCTTTGTTGAGTTGCATTTTCATTTCAAAGGTTATCTTACTTAATGCTTCCTGGTACTCATTCTTGTATTTGATTATGACTTTGCTCTGATTTCTGGTTTGCCTTTAGCTCATTTACTGTTCTACCAAAGTCCATTTGTTTTTACTCCATTGTGTTAAGTCTGGTGGTGAAGTTTGAGAATTGATTCTGCACATTTCCACTTATATAATCAATTTTTGCTTCCATTTCCATAAATAATCTAGATATAGACTCCATGCAGAGATATCCTGAACATGTTGTCATTTCCCTCTGGGCTTGCATCTTTATCCTTTCTTTGATAATTTCATTGTTGACTTCCAAAGTGGGGCTGCTTAAACTTGGTGTGGACACTGCACCTGTGTGTCTTTTATGTATTGAGACTTGCCCATTTTCAGATGAGACATTGGTTTTCCATAGTCCCCCAGTAGGAACAGGGGCCTCACAAAAGTTTGCAGAAAAGACTAGTGAGGTTTTAGCATGTTCTTGGTTCTTCTGGTTCCAGGCAGTTTGTTGGATGTTCAACCCTTCAGCAGCAGGAGCAGGCAGGTGGCTGGACACACCAGAAGTTAGGATCAGTAGGTGGGGTCATGGGTCTGTGGGGAGACAAAGCACAGCTTCCAACCTTGATCTCACCTGGGTCATGAGGTCAGAGGGCAGAGTCTCTGGGCTCAAGGGCTGACCGGAGGCCAAGGCACAGGTGCCCAGCCTGGCCTCACCTGGAGTCAGGGGGTTTATGGATGGTATCCCATGTGTGCAGGCTGGTTTGGAGCTAAATTGGGGATTACGTACCTGGCCTGCATCCCAGGGTCAGTGGGAAGGTGAGACTGTGGGGTGTATGGGCTCATGGCGAGCCAAGGTACAGCTCCCTCACCTGGCCTTACCTAGAGTCAGAGGTTCAGGGGGTGCAAGTGGTGGGAAGCCAAGGCACAGGTCTCCATCCTGGCCTCAACTGGCATTATTGGGTTAATGGATGGAGTCCCAGGTGTGCAGGCCCAATACCTGTTTATTAGTTTTGTATCTTGCTACTTTTCTGAAACTGTTTACCAACTGTGGCAGTTTGAATGTCATAGTAAAAATGTAAGGCCCCATAGACTCAGCAGTCTTATTGTAATTAAACTTGGACCTTTTGTAGCCATCTGGCAGGAGGAGGTATGTTTGGGGCTGGATCTGAATTCCAGCCCAAGGGTGTGTGAACAAAGCAGTTTGAGTTCTGGCATTTGGTGCTTGCTTACTGTGTTGGCTGTTGTTGGAGTTTCTCTGCTTGGATCTATGAAAGGAAACAAGCTTCTTCCACCATTGATGGACCAACCCCTGGATTTGTAAACTTAAAATAAATCTCTTCTTCCCATAAACTGTGTGTGGTTGAATGTTAGTCCCAGCAATGTGGAGCTGACTACAACAGAATTTGGTACCAGAGAAGTAGGTTTTTACTCTAATGAATTTAATCATTTGAATTTTGGTCTGTTGAAACTTGTGTAATATTTATATAGACTTGGTACTTGGGACTATAGAAGCCTCAGAGTGTGGTAAGCCAAATTTTATGGGCTATTATGCTACAAGTTTGAAAACACTAAATATAGATATTGTGTTTGAAGACTTTGCTTACAGTCTTGCAAAGGGGAAGGAGACAGAAAACCTTGTTGAACTAGGCTATTTACATGAAGGCTTGGCTACATTCTGCTTCCCATGAACAGAGAGTTTGATCAAGTTTGAATTTAAAAGTAATGGACAGATGTTTGGTAGAAGATATAGAACTGAAAGGTCTAAGATTTAAAATGGAAACAATTCAAGCAAGTTTAAAGTTACAGACACAGAGACTGTTTTTAGGACTCTAAAGCTGTGATTATTAAATAGATTATCACCTTTAAGGGTTGGCCAAATGCTTTATATTGAAACAATGGAAAAGATGCCTGAGGGTGAAGTCCACCCAGGAAAGACTAAATGAGTAAGAATGTAAACTATTTAGAAAGGAGATGACAGAAAAGAAGAATTCTGAAGGCTCAAGATCATGATTTATTTTATTTCTGGATTTAAAAATGGCTGTATCATTGCACAACTGGTGTTGGTTTTGAAAGCATGAGAAATGGATACAAGTGATTCATGAAATGCACATGGCTCCAGGAGCCAGTGCTTAAATATGACATGTAAAGCAGGGTGATGTCCCTATGTAGACAGGCCAACCAGGCATTGTAAGATATACTCTGGTTTGCAGTGGAGATCAGAAGAAGTGTTGGATATTCCAGGACAGTTCAAAGGCTACCATGGAACGCTGTTGTCTCAGAATGAAAGTTTTCCAGCCCAGCTGGAGAGGTAGAAATTAAATTCCTATAAGGCTCCAGTTGTGATTGCTGCCCCTGCTTATGGCAGCCCTGCCAATGATCTGACTGTTGCTTGGAATCTGTGTAGAATTCCCAATGTATACATTGGTCCCCACTTGGTTTTCACCTTACTGAATGCTATGCCATTCTGATTCAGTTTGTTTGTTGAAGTTTCCCAGAATTCTGTCTGTCAGGTGTCCCATGTCCCATGGTCTAAGTTATTCACACATGATCCCAGTCTGTCAAGCCACTTCTGTGCAGAAGGTAGACATTTATTTTTACTAATTGACCCAACAACATTTAAAATTTAGTTTTTACAACTTCATACATGTATATAGTGTATTTCACACATTCACCCCTCAGTGAGCTCTCCTATTTCCCTGCTACTCTCACTAAACCCCTTCTTAACAAGAAAAAGGTACCTACTCTTTCAACTACTATTCAACATAGTCCTTAAATCTTAGCTAGAGCAAAGTATAAGGGAATAAAATTAACAGAACACAAATAGGAAAAAATGAAATTAAACTATCCTAATTTGCAGATGGTATAATTCTATACATAAAAACCCTAAAGATGACTAGAAAACTACTATAGCTGGTAAATATTTTCAGCAAAGTGGCAGGATACAAAATTAGCTCACAAACTGAAACCTATAGTGTGCCTCTACACTAATGTCAGAGATACTGAGAAATAAATCACTGTAGTAATCCAATTCAAACCAGCCAAAAATAATTCCAAAAATTATTTGGAATAAACCTTACCAAGGAAGTGAAAGACTTCTACAATAGAAACTTTAAAACACTTAAGAAAAAAAAATAAAGGAAGACACTAGAAGGTGAAAAAACCTCCTATGCCCAATAAACAGAACAATTAATTGCAACAATTAGTTGCAAAAGTGGGCATCCTCTTTTAGATCTAAAGTTTTAATTCAATCTCAACTGAAATTGCTGTACCATTATTCAAGAAATATTAAAACAATCCTAAAACTCATATGGAAGCATAAAAGATCCTGGATAGCCAAAGATATTCTGAACAATAAGAATATTGCTGGAGTTACCGCCATACAAATTTCAAGCAATAATGGAGAACCATAGTTAAAAAAAAAGTATAGTACTGGCATAAAAACAGACACATATATATTTTGGATAGAATAGAGGGCAACATCAGCCAGTTTTCTATTTCTGGGAAAGAATTTCTGATAAAAATCAGTGAGGGGATGAAGGATTTATTTCAGCTTACAGTTTCAGGTTACAGTCCACCATGATGGGATTTTCTGAATAAATTTATTGTTGCAAAATTGGGTGTGTGATCTGTATTTGAAGTCTTTCTCACTCTTGACTTACAGTAGGCAAGAACATGGATAGGTAATGTCCATGCCTTCACTACTGTCTTTCAGGATGTTACCTAGAGAGCTCTGTATTTCACTGGAATCCTTCAGTAGCTTCTAATGCTTTTGCTGAATGGTGAATGAGTTAACGGGGTTCTGGGATATAACATAGTGTTAAGATTTATTAGCCAACCACTAGGAAAAATTAACGTTCTTTTCAGTTTCTTCTCCATATCTTTTACATGTACCTTTTAAGTTCTCATATGTCTACTTTTTCAATTTATTTTTACAAAATGTTCATCTAACATATTCCACCTATATGTTTATAGTCTCTCAAAAAGCCAACAAATATTTTTATTCTTTATGCAGACACTCTGGAGCCCTATTCATTCATAATTGCTCAAAACTCAGTTCAAAGATAAAAATGTCCTCTTCAATCATCTAGAATTAAAAATGAGAAATTCTCTGAATTTTTCTCCTGTTCATGGCAGCACATTCCTCTGGTTCCCTAGCAAATTTTTCTTCCAATGACATGTGCTATCTTTGCATAGAATTGATGATTTTTCTTTCTTTGCTCATCTTTACATACTGATTTACAGTTAAACATTAGAGTTGTTCCAAGTACCTTTCTGAAAATTTTGAGCCTATAATTTTTTAAAAAAATGACACTGTGCTTTAAATTTGTTTACAGAGCTCTGACAAACCTGGAGAGGTCAATTTATAATCCCACAAAGCTTCAATTCTAATATTTCTTCACTGTGTTCACAGAAACACAAAGATGGATGCAAGCTCTCTTCACTGAATGTTCTCTTTAGCATTGCACAAACCCACTGCAGTGGAAGCATGCCTTTCATGTTCTAACTTTCCATTCCATTCCTGCAAATATCTGTCACCAGGAAGTGCATCCAAGATTTAGGGTGGCTCCAAATGGTCTGCTCTTTCGTTACTTCTGGCTCATTCTCTGAAGTAGGAGATACTTGAGGCATTTCTTCTGTAATGACTTCCTAGGCAGCTGCTCCTACTGAGGAAGGTAGTTATTCACATCACCTCCTGTTAACTGAGGTTCCTCATATGTGCTTTGCCAAACTTCCAAGAGATTTATCTCTATTTTCTCTTCCATTCATCCTCTAAATAAAAGATAGAGAACTCAGGATATACTATGTGCCTGTGCTGATCTTGCTATTCTTTTTTTTAAATATTGTATTTATTTGTAAGCAGAGATACACACACACAGAGAGAGAGATAGAGAAAGAGAGAGAGATATGAAATCCAGACACATGTACCATCTTGTGCATCTGGCTTATGTGCGTACTGGGGAATTGAACCCAGGTCCTTAGGTACTGGAGATAAATACCTTAACCACTAAGCCATCTCTCCAGCCCCTGATCTTGCTATTCTTACCCAGAAGCTTGTCATTATTTTAAAACACCACTTTTGAGGAAAAAGGGAAAAAAAGTTGAACTAATTTTTTTTCTTTTTCTATTTGTTCTTTGACACTTTATACATATAAATTTAATTTGATCATATAGATCCCCATTACCCTTTCTTATCCCCTTTACTCCCTCTCCTCCCTGCCACCTCCTAGTAGATTTATCATTGAAAAGAACGACTCTCCTCCCTTTTATCAGCAACCATTACTACCAATAGTTCCTAAGCCACTCCTCCTTTTATGACAGAATGTGACTGGCCCTATCTTGTGCAAGTTTTGTACATGTAACAACAACTGCTATTTTTAGCTTTTTGAGGAACTTCCATACTGATTTCCATATTTAGTATACTGGCTTACATTCCTACACAGAGAGAATGAGAGTTCCCTTGCCCTCATGTCGTCTCCAGCATCTGTTAATGGTTTTTGATGATAGCCATTCTGACTGTGGTGAGATGGAATCTCAGCGTTGCTGTAATTTACATTTCCCTAATGACTAAGGATGTTGAATCAATTTCAAAAGATTTTTGTTAACTATTTGCATTTATTTTTCTTAATTGTATTATTTATTTTCTTGGTGTTTAGATTTTTGGACTCTTTGCATGTCCTGGATATTAATCTTTTATCAGATTTGTAGGTGGCAAAGATTTTTTTTCCATTCTGAAGGCTGCCTCTTCTATAGAAAGATAGTTTCCTTTGCTGTACAGAAGTTTTTAAATTTCATGAGTTTCCATTTGCCAACTGCCTTATTTCCTGGGTGATAATAATCCTATTCAAAAAAATTCTTACTTATGCTTATAACTTGGTATGTATATGCTAATTTTTTCTCACTCCTTTTGAGACTTTCAGATCTTATAGTGAAGTGGCCACTTGATTAAGAGTTGATTGTGTGTGGGGGGGGAGGGAGATAGGGTCTACTTTCATTCTTCCACATGTGGAACTTCAGTTTTCCCAGGACCATCTGTTGAAGATTCTTTTTTTCTTTGTGTGTTTTTAGCATCTTTGTCCAAAATCAGGTCGCTGTAGTTACATGGTCTTATGCCTGGGTCCTCTATTCTATTCCATTGATCTATGTATCAGTTTTTATTACTATGGATCTTTCCTATAACTTGAAATCTGGTAAGATGATTCCTCCAGTAGTATTCTTTTTGCTCAGGATTGCTTTATCTGATGTTTTTTGTTTCCATATCAACTTTTAAAACATTTGAAAGAGAGAGAGAGAGAGAGAGAGAGAGAGAGAGAGAGAGAGAGAGAGAGAGAGAGAGAGAGAATTAGTGCACCAGGACCTACTATCTCTTCGAATAAACTCCAGATGCGAGTACCACTTTGTGCTTTATGTGGTCATTGAAGAATTAAACCCAGGCCATTAAGCTTTTCATCCAAGTGCCTTTAACCACCGAGACATTGACCTAGACTCCCTTATAGATTTTAAGATGATCATGTTTTTATTAATTTGGAAAGAGAAAGAGAGAGAAGAATAAAGAGAGAGAAGGAGAGAGAATTAATATGCCAGAGTTTCTTGGCCTCCAAACAACCTCATGTGCCACTTTATGCATCTGGCTTTACATGAGTACTGGGCAATCATATTCAGGCCATTAAGCTTTGCAAGCAAGTGTCTGAACCACTGAGCAATCTCTTAAATCCCCAAGATTATTATTATTTTAATTGGGATTATGTTGAATCTGATTTCTTTGGGTAGGATTGCTATGTTAACAATCTCAATTCTTTTAATCCATGAGCAAGGGAAGTCTTTCCATATTTAGTGTCTTCAGTTTCTTTCTTCAGTGTTTTAAAGTTTCATTGTAGAGATATTTTACTTATTGACTAGGTTTCTTCCAAGGTATTTTGATCATTTTTGAGGATATTTAGTTTTCTGATTTTTTTTCTCAGCATGTTTATTTTAATGATGGATATATAAATAAGAAGGCTATCACAATTACTTTATGGTGATTTGTATGCAGCCACTTTGCTGAAAGTGAGTGCTAGCATTAGTTTTCTGATGGGTGCTTTGAGTTTATTTACAGAATTATATCATCTGTAAATTAGGATAGTTTGACTCCTTCTTTGTCTATTTGTCCTCCTTGCATACACTTCACTTGTCTTATTGCTTTAGCAGTAACTCAACTCCATCATGTTGAATGATCTCTTTGATGAATTCTTAAATTTGGTTGGCAAGTATTCTAGGTTCATCAGTAGGTAGGGAAAAAGAACGAAAAGGACAAGAACACAATCTAATGACTGTATGGTCATATATTAAAGTGCCCAATAAAAAAATAAGCAAAAGTATACTCACAAAACCATCATCCTTTATCGAAGCACCTAAGCAGACTGATTGCACAGTATCATTTGGATTGTCAAGGAAGCTCCAGGGGAACTTCTAGAGAATTCTTTAAACCTATCAAGCTGTGTTTGCTTCATTCTCTCAAGTTCTTAACACCTTGCATATTATGTACTAGAAATGGATATAAATCTGCTTCCCTGGATGGACTTCTCAGATATACCAGGATTATCTCTGAAATGCGCAAAGAACTGTGTGCTATGGGCACCACCCCAGCAGGCATCTCCCTCTGGAAATGGCCTTTCTCGGTCTCCTATGGTAACACATTCTGGAGGGTGCATCTCAAGACTTTCCTGTCACAAAGTTAACAACAAAAAAGGACACTTTCCTGTCAGAAAACAGAAAACTTACACTGGTGTTAGCACATAAGCCCATATCCTCTGGAAGAGGAATAACAGCTGGTCGCCTTTTTCTGTGTAATTATCCTTCTGAAAATCAAGCACTTGCTGCTGGTATTTTTAATTTATATTGCCATTCCTTGTGCTGCCAAAGTTTTTAGTGAAGGTTGTCTTTGGTTCCAGTCTTCCAAGATGATGAGCTGTCTTCCATATGTGTCAGGAGGAATGAAAGTCGAGACTTGTCATGTTGGGAAATGTCTGCATGAATACACTATCCACAGCCAGATTACAAGACCTGGCTGTTTGGATTTCTGCCTCCTGAGCTTACACAATTACATAATGCTTTTGGTCAGTTGCCAGCCTCTGCTTCCCTGTCCCGTGTCCTCCAAAGGTTTCAGGCTACTTAGTCTTAGGAGCTTCTCTCTCCTTGGATATTTTTTTTTTGATTCATTTAAATTTATTTTAAGGCAGGGCCTCATGTAACCCAGGCTGGCCTTGAACTTTGCTGTTCAGCCTAAAGTGACTGTGAACTTCTGAGTCTCTTTCTTTCACCTCCAGAGTGATGAGATTACAGGCATGCTGCATTACTCCAGCATGTAATGCTGGGGATTGAACTCAAGGCTTCTTTCACACTAGATGATTAAATCTCTGAGTGCTTAGTATCATTATGGAAACAAATCCCTGGGCATATCTGTGAGAGATTTTCTAGATCAGGTTAATTGATGGGGGAAGACAAATCCTAACCGTGGGCAGCACCATTCCATAGGGTGGGTACTGGACTGAATAAAAAGCAGAAAGTGAGCTGAACATCAGCATTCATTGCTCTTGGTTTTTTCAAACTGTAAACGAAAATAAATCTTTTCTTTCTTGAGTTACTACAACAATGAGAAAGTATATAATATGTCAGGCAAGCGTTCTATGAATGGAGCTATATCCGCAGCCCTCAAAATCTGTTTTTTGGGGGCTGGAGAGATGGCTCAGTGGTTAAGGCACTTGCCTCCAGTGCCTAAGGACCCAGGTTCAATTCCCCAGGACCCACATAAGCCAGACCCACAAGGTGGTGGCCCTGGTGTGTTCTCTCTCTCTCTCTCTCTCTCTCTCTCTCTCTCTCTCTCTCTCTCTCTGTATCTCTGATTGAAAATGAATAAATAAAAATATTTTTGAAAAATCTGTTTTATTTATTTAAAGTTTTATTTTTAACTGGCATATTAAGTATTAGGTTCCATTGTGGCATTTTAAAATAAAAATTGTTTATATTGAGTCCTTTCCTCTTCTACATTGTCTTCCTATCTGTCTTGTACCTCTCTCTGCTCCCATCTCCAATCTACTTTTACGTCACAAATATCTCTTTGTCCCCTCTACTCATTTCCCTGGATGTCTCTGTTTCTTAGTCTTGCCACATCACATGCCTGGTTTGAGGTTTTCTTGCAACAACTGCTTTTAAATACCAGGGACTTGGGATTCAATGTCAGTGGTAGAATGCTAGTGTGTACAAGACCCTATGTTCCAAGCTTCTACCCCAGTACTGTAAAAAAAAAATGAAAAGAAATAAAAAATAATTAAATTTGAAAAAAAATACCAGGGTCACTAGCTTTCTAATTCATTCTAATAACTGTGCTTTTCTTAACTGCCAGTGGCTGCTTGCACACTGCTGTAATTTAACCAATAGCTCTATTTACCTTAATTATTTTTGCTCTTTTCAAATAGTGGTCCTCACTTGAGTGTGTATTTGTATGACTTGTGGAAAAGGCAGATGAGGCAGAGGAAATGGCTCCTTGGTAATGTTCTTGACTCACAAACATGAGGAACTGAGTCCAATCAAAAGTGTTCATGTGAAAATTCCAGGGGTGGAGCTGGGAAAAATTGCCTAGCAGGTAAAAGCCCTTGCCATACAAGCACGAGGGCCTGAGGACTTGCAAGTTTGATTGGCTAGTACTCATGTAAAAAGCTTTGTGTGGCTATGCATGTCTATAAACTCTGTCCTGTGGTGGGACAGAGACCAGAGAATTCTTGGGGATTGCTGATCAAAAATGGTCTCTCTGTGTTGAGTGAGAAACTTCATCTCAAGGAAATGTGCAGATGGGTTGCAGAGGAAGATATATGATGTTCTGCTCTGGACTCCACCATCACTTACATGGGGCGTACTCACCTGTATATACATGTGCAATACACACCACACCCATTACATCACACACCACACCACACACACTCTGAACACCTATAATCCCAGCACTCACCTCAGTTGTCAAGTGCTAGGATTATAGACATGATCTCCCACACAATATTTGCTATTGTCTTGAGTCCTTAAAGTATTGCCTAACACAGAGTATAACCTCAGATATATGCTATTCTAGACAAACCCCTGTCCCATAATAGAGATTCAAAACATATAAGGAACCAATGCTCTTTGTATAATATTATGGTACACAAAAGTGTCAATGTCCCATTGGTCTAATACATTTGAATAATACATTCAATTATATCTTTCTCATATGATTTTATTTTACATATTATTATTTTTAAGAAACCTGAACTTTTAGAAGTAAATAAATCACTCGATTTTTAAACCTGTTACATCCAATATATTTAACTAGAAAGACTTTTTTGTTGTTTTTCTTTCTCAGTGGAACTGGCTATCTAACATTGATAACTTTCATTGTATTTCCATGATAAATTTGAAGTCATTTTACAATATTCTATACACAAAGTATTAGACATACATATCATCCATTCCTCCAGAAAATGCATTACACCTGTTACAGAATGAGTTCTTTGTGAAATTAAAAGTCATGGAACTCTTTTCCTGGAAGAATCTCTCTATAAATAGCACTACTTTTTATTGTAAACTATGAAAGATTAAATGACATATTTAAAGTTAGGAAAGAATCATTCTTTGATTTCTGAGGAGGTTATATTTTCTTAGCAACTGGTTGCTATGATCATGATTTGCAGTCTTCATCTCAAAGTGTGTCCAGTAAGGAGGGGATTTTGTACTGAATCTTGTTATCTTTAAGAGAAAAGCACTTGGTGCTAGGGCCAACTTGTTTCATCTAAGAAGAAATGTATGAACCAAAGGTAGGAGGAAGTACTAACAGGAGGCACATTCTCTCATTTCCTGATGGTTCACAAACTGTTTTAATTTGCATTTCCTGTGATTCCCCTGGCTACTTTTAAACAAATAAAATATTTATTTATTCTTAAAAGGTCATTTCTCCCAATCTAGTGTGGGCCAAGTCTGCCTTTTAGATAATTCTGAAGGTTGGCTGAGGCTATATTGTTGGTCTTTAATTTTCATCCAGGCTTGCCCTCAGATTCCAGGGTCATTCTGAGGTTCCCACTATACTTCTCATACTCAAGACTGTGGCAAGTTGCTGCTTCTGTTCAAACAAGCTTTGTCCACTTGTGGTTGTACCACAAACACTGACTATGATGGTTAAGTTTTATTGTCAACTTGATCTGTTAGCAGTCTACAATGTTCTTGAGTGTTGTGTAGCAGATTTCTACTGAATTGAAGAGAGAAAGGAGGCTTGGGGGATTTAGGAAGTCATGTTAACTAGAAATAAGCATCCCTTCCTGGGAGGGCAGTGAAGGAAGGAAATTCCAGAGACTCAGGAAGTCAACAAGTCTGAGAAAGGGTTGCAAGACACTACCCTAAAACTATATAAATGGTAAGGAAATCCCTCTCCTCCCTCTGCCTGTTTGCTGGTGTGTGTGGTATTGATGATGGTGTCTCTCTCTCTCTCTCTGTTTGGACCTGCAAAATGGGGCCAACCTGTTTTGCCATTATGGAACTTCCCCTGGACCTGTAACTTCAATAAATCCCTTCTTCGCATAACTATGCATGGTTTGGAGTTTCTTCCCAGCAGTGTGTTCTTTCTGGAGCAGAACCTTAAATGAAGAAACTAACTCTTGGATACATTTAAACCAGGGACAATCTGATGCTCCTGTGGCTGCTTCTTCTGCTGGAGGCCTTATTCTGGTATTTTTATTTAATAACCATACATGAGCAAGGGACAGCAATATGTGAGTGAGCAACAGGGACTTTGACACCAAAGTCTCAAAAAAAAAAAAAACAAGGGCTTGAGGACATCTCATTTAACATGTGTACCTGACATGCACTAGCCCTTGGACTTAATCTCCAGCAAAGAAGAAATGATGCTTACTGTTATAATCAGCTTTCTACTTGATGCACAAAAAGAACCCAAGCAAAAGTGGCTTGTGGGGGAATGGGGTTTATTTGCTTATGGGCTCTAGGGAGATACCATCAAGGCAGGGAAAATGACGGCATGAGCAGAGGGGTGCACATCACCTCCGCCACAGCACTGCAAACAGTGGCAGGAAGGTGTGCCAAATACTGGCAAGGGGTAGGTGGCTTATAACCCCCAAGAGCCCGCCCCCAACAACACAGCTCTAGAGAGGTTCTAAAACCCACACTGCCATCAGCTGGGGATTGATAATTCACACCACATTCATTTGTTTTGGGGGGTTAAACCATGAGAGTCTGGCCCCAAAAAACTAATAATCATACATGATATAAAATACAATATGTTCAGTTCAACTCTTAAGTCTCCATGGTTTTTCTTTCAACTGAGCCATAAAAACAAAAAGCAACCCCATAATTGCACAGAACATTCACACTCTAAAAGGTAACATGAGGCATGACAAAAACAGATTGAACCAATACAAGATTTACAACAAGCAGGGCAACATTAATCTCTTAACTCCAAGTTCAATAATTCTAACCAATAACAAGTCTCTTGGAGATCCAATTCCACCCCTCCTGCTCAGCTACTCACAGTCCAGGAAAACTTCTTCCAGTGCTGGCAGCTCACTTTGGCAGCCATCCATAGTCCTGGCATTTCACTGGGTCTCCATTGCAACGCCACAGTTCATCCCCATGGCTCTATCAGCCTCTACGCAGGCAATCTAATACGCCTGCTTCACATTGCTGATGGCCATTTTTCAAAAACAAAACTGTGTTGCAAATCCAATGACCCTCTCTTCTTGCATTTGTTATACTCCACAGAACAAGGTGGGCTATCAACTTGTTAATCCAGGGGGGAACAAAGCATTCATGCCCCTTACTTCAAAGAGTCAGCATTCTTCCTGTTGTTCCAGTGTAGATCACATGACCCATTCTCAATGGTTGTAATCTCTCAAACAATTGCAGCTGAACTGGCAGCAGTTTCAGCTCAAAGATTTCATTTCTTTCTGTGCCATCTCCATCTGCTCACACCAATCCATCTTTACGTAAAGCAACCCTGCACAGGTTCCCAGGACACAAGCAGGCAGAACTCAGCAAGTCTCTTACACAAACTGCTCCAGGCACAGTCCTAACAAAGTTCTTTCTCACACTTGTAAGCCAAACCTCACAGTCCATAGTTCTTACTGCATTCAGGTCTTTTAACTCTGACCAGAATGGTCCATCAAGCTGTACTCACAGCACTGCAAGGCGTCTCTTGGGACAAGGTTTCAAATCTTTCCACATTCCTCCTACAGATCACTTCCAAAAGGCCAAGCCACAAGATCAGGGTTCTAGCAGCAACAGATAACCCTGCTCTCTGGTACCAAATCTGTTATAGTCAGCTTTCTAGTTGCTGCACAGAAAAAAAAAAACCCAAGCAAAATAAGATTGTGGAATAATGGGTTTATTTGGCTTATGGACTCAAGGGGAGACTCCATCCTGGCAGGGAAAACGATGGCATGAGCAGAGGGATGGACATTACCTCTGTCACAGCACTGAAAACAGTGGCAGGAAGGTATGCCAAATACTGGCAAGGGGAAGCTGGTTTATAACCCCCATAAGCCTGCCCCCCAACAACATAGCTCTAGCTAAGTTCTAATACCTAAACTGCCATCAGCTGGGGATTGATTATTCAGAACACATTTGTTTGTGGGGGATACCTGGATCAAATCATGACACTTACTTTAAAGATGTATTATAATGCTATTTATTTTTATCTATAACTAGTATCATGACCCAGTCATGGTGTTGATTCTAAGCATGGGTAACCAAATGTTTATGACAATTATTTTGAATGAGCAAATTCAAAATATAAACAGTTTGCAAATTGATAAAAAATAATCATCTACTTATATTTTACTTTTATGGCTTCTCCATCAGTCCTCTATTGCTTGGAAATCACAGGCTAGAAAGCAAATAATTTCATAATGACAAGTCTCTATACTAAATATGGGAAGGACAATCTTGAAGTTTTATGTATACAGTTTATTTTTTAAACATGTGAGTTGCCACATAATATGTATGTGTATAGTGTAATATTCTCCCAAAATTCATGAATAATAAAGCTAACTATATGCACCCATAAAAATTCCTTAAGCATTTGCTCAAAGGATGGAACTTAAGACCAGGACTGAAGATCCAGAACAAACACACAGACATCCATGCATACATACATGCCCATATACATGTATAACATACATATTCACATGCACGTCCCCTCCCCCCACACCAATCACAGATGTTATCATTGTAAGCCCATCTGATGCTCTCAGGATCCTCACTGGCAATTCTTTACTTTTAATGCCATGGCTTTCAATGGTTATCAACATATCTTATGCACACCCACATTTTTTGGGGCCAGGAATATAGCGAGGTCATTGAGTAGGTAAACCAAACAGCATGGATTAAGGTCATATCAAGCATATCTAACTTCCCTTGTCAATATTGATCACCTGTGTTTTTCAGGGCAAAGGCAATCTAATGCATAGTAAATTTGATTGCATTATTCTAAGTAGGTGGATTACATCATCATAAATTAAATTCAGAGTATAAGTTTAGCTAGTTAGGAATTTAGCAGAAAAGGCTTCTTAGAGAAATATTCTTAGAAAAGGTATTTGTAAGTTCCCTAAAAAGTGTTCCTACAGTCCTTTCCCATAGTTCATTACCACAATGTTTCACTAAATAGGCATTCCTGTCTCTACTATGGCCTACCATCTTGGCCACCACATAGATTGATACTAATACCAGAGTCAGCACATTGCCAAAACTGCATGGCAATTATTCCATGGCACAATGGAGAGAGGTTCTTACTCTCCCTCTACTGTGTTTTTATCCCCTACAGTGGCATCTCATAACAGTGCTATAATCCTGGTCTCTTAAAGATAATATAGTCAAAACTCAGAATAATTTTGTCCTTGATTATATGACGATTAAGAAGTCAATCTAATGAGTTGCAATTGGAAAGTAAATTCAAATACTGAAAGTAAGCTATATTCAGAAATGTCCTTCTAGGCAGTGAATGCTTTCTTACTGGACAAACCATTTTCATGACTCTATCTTCCTTCATGTACGAGATGCTCCCCAGACCCCGGAATGTGGGTTCTTTGGTCTCACTGCTTAGATATATCCAAGGCTTACTCAAGCTAGAACCCTCATTACAAGGTCATTAAAATAAAACATCAAAGACAGCAAAGGGAAAAAGAAAGCATCAGTGACATTGAACATATGCAGTGGTCATAGTGGTAATCATAAATATGGTTATGTACTTTCCTTTTTGTCAGGGACTGAAAAACATTTCCTATAAAAGATCAGACAATAAATATTTAGCTGTGCAGATTATCTGGTCTGTGTCAGAATTACTAAAACCTTAAAAATAAATAGGTGAACAGATATATTTGTATTCCAGTGAACTTTATTTACAAAAACAGATGGCCAATAGGTGGTGGTAGTCCACGTCTGCTCTGCAGATTTTAGTATACCAACCTCTGCTCCGTGTGATAGGGCAGATAGATAGATCATAGGTAATAAATAGTTCAGGAACTTTTTTAATACTGTACATTAAATACTTCATTTTGATAAAACCCATACATAAATAAAGTATTTGCTTTGTATTTTTTGTTATTGTTCTTTGTCTTCTATTCAGATGTTTGGTGATTTATAATTAGGAGTGCTCAAACATGCCTTCAACATCTCACAGTTCAGCTAACTTTCAGGCTTCAGATACTATCTGGAGAATGTTTATTTAACTCAGCCATATTGCCAAAGCTAAGTACATATTTTTCAACCTCTCTCTCAAACACAGAAAGTAAACATTGTCTCTACTACATATACACATGAAAGGTAGCACAGGTACCTGACTCCTTCAATGCTTTCTAATTACCTATATATTACTTCATCCCAACCGATTCTTGAGTATAGTTTTAAAGGCCAACTTTTATGCACTATCTCTTTTTCTACCCTGAGTTCTACTCATTGACAAATATTCCCTACGTCACTGTATGGAAATCTGTACATATGCACAGCTAATTTATCTTGATTAAGGAAAGGCTGTGAAGAAGGGAAGGCTGTACACTACAGTTTCATGTAAGAGGAAGACAACATTGGAATGCTAGCTCACTTTCTAATTGAACAATGTGTTAGACTTCCTGACTGCCTTTCAATAAATAAGCATGGCACTTTCAATATTAGATCAGCAACATTCCTCGAATTCTGCATAGGTTATCTATCTCAATCAGACACAAATCACCTCAAAACTACTGAATTAGAACAACAAATGTCATTTTTGGGACTTAATGCAAGCCTAGAAGAAGGGCTTGTATGTAACCATATCTCACTGGCTACTTTGCTGGTGAAGCTACCAGGTGATTTAAAGTAAAATTTATTGACAGAGGCAAGAAAATGTAAATTCATCATGGGATAGGAGGTACATATAGAGAGGAAGTAGGAGTCAGTGTGGACCATAGAAGGGCATATAGGGAGAAATTAGGTGTAAGTGTGGATGACAGAATAGGATCAACATATCAGTGAGGTTGTAGAAGTCAGCATATACCATGGAATAGGAGTGACATACAGGAAGGAAGGTTCTAGTACAGATCATGGGATAGGAGGGACATAGAGAGAAGAGGTAGGTATCTGTAGGGATCATAGAACAGGAGGGTCTTAGAGGGGAGGAAGTAGGTGTGAACATGCATCGTGGAATAGTAGGGACATAGGATGGAGCAGAAATGATCATGCATCATGGATCCTTAATCATGAGGATCAGAGACGGGAGGAATTAGGAGTCATCATGCATCATGGGAGAGGAAGAACATACAGGGAGGGAGAAGGTATCATCTTGGATCATGGAATAGGAGGGGCATAGAGGGGAAAAGTAGAGTGAGATACAGCAGAAGAAAGAGCAATAGGAAGAAGGAATCCCAAGGTTAAACACACTAGAGAGAATTTCTAAGCAGTATACTCAGACTGACAGTGACAGGGAGAAGAGCTCTGATCTGAAGCTCATTTTCCTACATAAGTTAGGATCTCTTACTTGCAACCAAATTCCCCATAGAGGTTTGATTCATGTATCCCCCATGAGTTTAATGTGTTCTGAATGCTTAATCCCTGACTGAGAGCAGTTTTGGAATTGGATCCTTATTATAGGTATATTGTTGAGGGCAACCTTATGAAGGTTGTATCCGGCTTCCGTTTGCCAGTTTTTGGCACACCTTCCTACTGCTGTTTTCAGTGCTGTGCTGGAGGAGATGTCCACCCACTGCTCATGTCATCATTTTCCCTGGCATCATGGAACTTCCCCTCAAGTGTATAAGCCAAAATAAACCCATTCCTCCACAAGCTGCCTTTGGTTGGGTTCTTTTCTGAACAGCAATGAGAAAGTGACTAAATAGTTTTGGTACCAGAGAGTGCAATGAGTCATTGCTGCTAGAACCCTGATTCTGTGGCTTTGGACTTCTGGAACTGATTTACAGGAGGAATATGGAAGGATTTGAAACCTTGGCCTAAGTGATGCCTTTTAAGGCTGAAAGTACAGATTCATGGACTATTCTGGTCAGAGTTTAAAGAGCTGAATATAAGAAGGACTATGGTCCATGAGGTTTCACTTATAAGAGTGATAAAGAACTTTGTCATGACTGTGCCAAAAGTGGTTTGTGTGAGAGGCTTGCTGTGTTCTGCCTGCCTGTGTCTTGAGAACTTGTGCAGGGTTGTTTTGTGTAAAAATGGCCTAGTGAGAACAGATGGAGATGGCACAGAGAGAAATGAAATCTCTGGACCGAAACTGCTGCCCATTCAGCTGCAGTTGTTTGAAAGATGACAACCATTGAGATTGGGCCAGGTGATCTGCATTGGGGCAGCAGGATGAATGCTGACTCTTTTGAAGTAAAGGGCCTGAATGCTAAAGGTTTCTTTCCTACTCTTCAAAGTTGGTTTTATTCCCCCCTTGGATTAACAAGTAGGTAGCCCACCTGGCACTATGGAGTATGACAAATGCAGGAAGAGAAGGTCATTGGATTTGTAACATGCTTTTTTGTTTTTGTTGCTGTTATTGTTTGTTTTTGGAAATGGCCATGGGCAGTGTGAAGCAGGCCTCTTGGATTACCTGTGTAGAATCCTGATGGAGCCATAGGATGAACATGGGTTGCAGTGGAGACTCAGTGTACATGCCAGGACTATGGCTGCCAAGGACAGCTGCCAACACAGGATAAAATTTTCCCAGACTGTGAGTAAACAAGCTGGGGAGGGGAGCAGAATTGGAACTACAGAGTAAATTATTGGACTTGGAGTTAGAGTTTGATGTTTGCTATTTGTTTTAAATCTTTGATTGGCTCAATTTATCTTGGCCATTTCCAATGCCATCTTTTGCAGTATGAATTTTCCATGCTATTTTGAAAATTTAATTTTGGTATTACAGCTCATTTGAAAGACCTTGGACTATGGAATGTTTGACTATCATTGGGAAGAACAAAATCCTGTGGGGATTTTTAAGGTTGACTGAATGCATTGCGCTTTACATCATGTATGGTTATCACTTTAT
>PVHP010008863.1:0-51874 GCA_004024765.1 Zapus hudsonius
TTTTTTTTTTTTTGTTTTTGTTTTTGTTTTTGTTTTTTTGGGTTTTCCGATGTAGGGTCTCACTGTAGCCCAGGCTGACCTGGAATTCACTGTGGAGTCTCAGGGTGGCCTTGAACTCACGGTGATCCTCCTACCTCTGCCTCCCGAGTGCTGGGATTAAAGGCGAGCGCCACCACTCCAGGCCCCAGCTTTAGGTTTAACTAGAGGAAGGTCTGGGGTGAGGCGTGCTCAGGGGAGTTCAGTGTGGTTCTGCCAGGTGGTCTGGAGGGCGGTTCCCACGCCATGACTACCCACCTTCTAGGTGCAGCCTCAGGTCAAAGTAACCTGACTGGCCCTGGTCAACCAGTTCTCTGTCTTGCTCTGAAATCAATAAATAAGTTAACTATTTTAGAAACTATTGTTCAAAAATATGTATTTGAATAACAAATATTTTTAAAAATATGTATTTGGGAGAAGGGGAGAGAGAGAAAATGGGTGTGCCAGGGCCTCCTCCTGCCACTGCAAACAAACTCCAGCCACTCCGCACGCCTGGCTTTAAATAGGTGCTAGGGAATCAAATCCGGCCTGTCAGGTTTTGCAAGCAAACACTTTTAACCTAAATAAAATATTTTAAAAGAAAAAAACGCACAAAATGAAGGCAGAGATGTCAGGCTGTGAACCCTGTGGATCCCAGAGAGGAGTCAGTGCTTTTTAGTAAAAGCAGTTTGTGAGTGCTTGTTATAATATTTCCCTAAATATTCGATGCAATTTTCTGATAAAACTGTCAGCTCCCGGAGAGTTGCTTCTTCCCTCCCTCTTTTCCCCTCCGCCCCTCCCTCCCTTCCTTCTTTCCAGGCTGACTGACCTCGCCTACCTCAGCCTTTCAAGTGAGTGCTGGGTCAATGACAAGAACCTCCGTGTGTGGCTCTTTGTTTTCCAAGGTGCTGTGGCTTGAACGCAGCTACTCCTCAGGTACTCATGGTTGAACAACACACACTTTATCCACTGAGCCATCTCCCTTGCTCCATGGAGATTTCCTTTAGAAATTAGAAAAAATTTTTCTTTGAGATAGGGTCTCACTCTAGCCTAGGCTGACCTGGAACTCACTCTGTAGCCGAGGCTGACTTCAAGCTCACGGTGATCCTTCCTTCCTACCTCAGCCTCCTGAGTGCTGGGATTAAAGGCATGTGCCACCACCACACCTGCCTCTTTCAGAATTTTTGTTTGTTTTTGTTTTTCGAGGTAGGGGCTCGCTCTAGTCCAGGCTGACCTGGAATTCACTATGCAGTCTCAGGCTGGCCTTGAACTCACTGCAACCCTCCTACCTCTGCCTCCTGAGTGCTGGGATTAAGAATGTGCCAACATGCCTGGCTTTTTTAGACATTTTTAATTAATAAATTCAAATTCTAGTTGGGCATGGTGGCTCACGCCTTTAATCCTAGCACTCAAGAGGCTGATGTAGGAGGATTGCTATGAGTTCAAGACCAGCCTGGGCTACATTGAGACCCTGCCTCAAAAAAACAACAAAATTTGGGCTGGAGAGATGGCTCAGCGGTAAAGCACTTGCACAGTGCCTAAGGCCTTGGCTTCAATTCCCCAGGACCCACATAAGCCAGGCCCACAAGGTGGTGGCCCTGGTGCGCTCTCTCTCTCTCTCTCTCTCTCTCTCTCTCTCTCTCTCTCTCCCCTTCGTATCTCTCTGCTTGAAAATGAATAAATAAGATATTTTTTATATTTTATTTATTCATTTTTCAAGCAGAGATACAGAGGTTGAGAGAAAGAGAGAGTGCGCGCACCAGAGCCACCACCTTGTGGGTCTGGCATATGTGGGTCCTGGGGAATTGAACCGGGGATCCTTAGGCACTGGAGGCAAGTGCCTTAACTGCTGAGCCATCTCCCCAGCCCTAAATAAGATATTTTTAAAAGACAACAAAATTTGAAAGTCTGAGGCCTGGCATGTAGTTGTGTAGTTTGTTCAGTGGTAGATGCATGAGGCGAGCACACACACACACACACACACACACACACACACACACTGTGAAAAATACCAGAGCCAGTCCCATTTCAAATCTCATCTTGGCTCACTCTTACAGTATCACTGAGGGTCCTCTGGTCTCCCCCCACCAACACTTTCTGTCTGGGGCCTTTACATAAAGGAGAGGCCTTGACCTTGCTGTAACAGACACATTTTTCTTAGCAGGTCGGAGCCTGAGCTGAGCCCTGAACAGACCCTGAACCCAAATCCCCTAAATCCAGTGCAGACTCCCTCTGGATCCTTTGCTGAGACCCACCACACAGCGCGTCCCTTTTCTCTTGGGACCCTAAAATATGCTTTGCACACACCTGGCATCTCCCAGGGTGGGCGTTTCCTGTGTACACTTCAGTGGTTTTTATTCACAGCGGTCTGTGAACATCAAATATTGAATTAATACAGCCACTGCTGCTAGAACACACAAGCGGCACTGATTCTACGGACTGGGTTTTGTTTCAGAAAAGAGAAAATAAAGGGCTTAAGTGACTCCTGGAGGGGCTACCCCAGGCTCTGCTGGGGCTGGGCGGCTCTGACGTCCGGGCCAGGCCTGGCTGGGGACGCAGCACCCCCTGCTGCCCGCATGCCTCGGTGCTGGGAGCTGAATGTGAGGATCTGGGGAGTTCCAGGTTCTCCCCACTCCGCCTGTCTGTGAATGCCCAGAGGAGTGAGTATTGATTGGTTCAGGGTCACACATTTATTTTGGAGAGGTGAGTTTTCCAATAAGCTCTGAATAATGGGGGTGGGCCGTGGGGTGCCTCTCCCCATGCTGGTCACTCAGTGCCTGGTAGAGGACTGCCGTGTATTGAGGCTTAGACCCCTCGGCCAAAACCCCAGCATGGGTGGAGGTGCACGTGCACCTTACCTTTCTCTCTGGGCGCTGGGTACAGACAAGCACTTACCACTGAGCTACAGCCCCAACTGCCGCACAATTAAAATGTTAACCTTCCGGCTAGAGAGAAGGCTCAGCGGTTAAGACGCCTGCTCGCAAAGCCTGGCAGCCAGAGTTCAATTCCCCAGCACCCACATAAAGCCAGATGCACAAAGTGGTGCCTGTGCCTGGAGTTCATAGGCAGCAGCAGGCCTGGGTGCACCCTTTTCTTTCGATTGCCTCTTGCAAATAAATAAAAAAAAAATTAAAAAAATTAACCTTCATGCATAAAATTTTATTTTCTGATTATTCAATGACTGTATGTCCATTGTATGCAATTTGTAAAAATAGAACATGAATTTTTTTTGTTTTGTTTTTCAAAGTAGGGTCTCGCTCTAGTCCAGACTGACCTGGAATTCACTCTGTAGTCTCAGGGTGGCCTTGAACTCAAGGCAATCCTACCTCTGCCTCCCGAGTAGAACATGAAATTTTGTCTTAGACCTTAAAAAAAAAAGAGAGAAGTTGGGCGTGGTGGCGCAGACCTTTAATCCCAGCACTCGGGAGGCAGAGGTAGGAGGATCGCCATGATTTCAAGGCCACCCTGAGACTACAGAGTGAATTCCAGATCAGCCTGCGATAGAGCAAGAGCAAAAGCAAGAGCAAGACCTACCTCAAAAAACAAAAAGGGGGGGGGGGACTTTGTTAAGAGAAGGGAAGAGGTGAAAGTGCAGCGCTCCTGCCACGAGGCTGAGGTTGGCAGAAGGTAGAGTCCACGTGGGAGGGGTCGCCCCCATCTCACCTGGCAGGGCAGAAGAGATAAGGAGTCTTCCCCGAGCAGGGACCTGGAAGTTCAGCAAGAGACCAAGAACCAGCCAACTAACCTGCTTGTCTGAATGTGTGACTGCTGAAACTTAGCAGAAGCAGGAGGCAACGTATGAGTTTTAAGGACACCTGAGGTCATCAGGGTCCCTCCAAATGAAGTGGTTCCATAAGATTTAATTAAAATTTAATGTAACCTGTTGTAAGATTAATAAATTGCATGAAAAAAGAGCAGAATACGAAAAGTTTAAAACCAACGTTGTTTTCTTTTTCAGAGACAACTGTAATGTTCTTTCTTGGTCCTTTTCCCTGAAAAGCACATGAACCAGCCTCAGAGGGCCTGTCCACCTGCCTTACCTTCCTTTGGAGAGTCCGTTTCAAGGTCCAGCTCTGGGCTATGGGGTGCTCTCAGGGGAGCAGCAGCCTGGCCTGGTCCCTCCAGTCTCAGGCCCTTGGGAAGGCCCAGGATCTCAGGGGTGCTCAACAAGTCTGGCTGGGTGGTCATCACGGCGCAGGGATGTCCCCTTGCCCCAGGTGAGCTGCTGCCTTGGGCACTAACGGCACCCATCCAGACCACCCCTGGATGTTCCATGCCAGCCGGAGCCCCAGCTGCCAGCCTCAGTCCCACCCCTGCTCCTGGGGTGGGTGCTCACCACCCTCCTTTCACCGTTTCAGAGGGCCAGTCTCTTCCCAGAATGTCTGAGCTATGGGAACAGCTGTGTCAAAGTAGAAAAGTGCTGGTTAGAACACTGTAACCTTAGCCCAACATCCGGCAGAAGTGTGTGGCCAGTCGGCCAGGAGAAAGACATGGTGGGCGAACTTGGACAGACCCTTGACAAGCCAACCCTTTGCAGCTGCTACAAAGGAGAGGTCTTCTCTTTTGAAGAATTTTTATGTTACGTACTTGGGAGAGAGAGTGCATGGGTTTTCAACAGACCCTGTTGTACCTGCAAATTCCAGACACTCCCCCCCCCCGCCCCCACTTTGTGTATCTGCTTTCCATGGAGGGCTGGGGAATTGAACCCAGGCCAGCAGGCTTCGTAAGCAAGTGCCTTTAACCCCCGAGCCATCTCCCCAGACCTCCTTTCTCTTTCTTTCCAGTTTCCATTGGAATTTATTCCACACCTATTCTGTGTACTTTTTAGTTTATTATTTTATTTATTCATTTTTCAAGCAGAGAGAGAGAGAGAGAAAGAGAGAGAGAGAGAGAGAGAGAGAGAGAGAGAGAGAGAGAGAGAGCACCACCTTGTGGGTCTGGCTTATGTGGGTCCTGGGGAATTGAACCCAGGGCCTTAGGCACGGGAGGCCAGTGCCTTAACCGCTGAGCCATCTCTCCAGCCCAGTTTATTATTATTTTTGAGACAAGTTGTCCTGACTAGCCTCGAACTCACTATGTAGCCGAGGATGACTTTGAACTTCTGATGCCTGTCTCCATCTCCTGAGTGTTGAGATGACAGGTGTGCACCACTACGCCCACTTTGTGCGGCACTGGGGCTTGAACCCAGGTCCTCCAGCATGCGAGGCTTTCTTTTTTCTTTCAGGCAGGGCCTCACACTAGCCCAGGCTGAGTTGAAGCTCACTCTGGAATCCAGGCTGGTTTCGAACTCTGCAATCTTCCCACCTCAGCCTCCCAAGTGCTGGGATTAAAGACATGAGCCACCGTGTCTGAGTTAGCTGTGCCTTTTTTCAGGATCAGGGGGGATTTGGTGTGTTCAAAGTAGCTTGCTCTCTGAACTAAAAAACAAAAGCGCAGAGTTCCAGAGGACACTGGTCTCTGTGCTACAGAATGGTAAAAGAAGGGCTAGTGGCACCAATCTTTGGAATCTTCCAGAAACAACTTTCCTTTCAAATAAGTGTGTAAAAGCAACTGAAAGGCTAAGCAAATGGGCCTCTTCTTAGTCATCATCGTTGCAATTTTAAGAATTAAAACAAACTGGGCGTGGTGGCACACTTCTTTAATCCCAGCACTCGGGAGGCAGAGGTAGGAGGATCGCCATGAGTTCAAGGCCACCCTGAGACTACAGAGTGAATTCCACGTCAGCCTGGACTAGAGCGAGACCCCAACCTCGAAAAAAACAAAGAAAAATGAAAGTGGGGTTGGAAAGATGGCTCAGAGGTCAAAGGCGCTCACTCACAAAGCCAGACAGCCTGGGTTCGATTCCCCAGTACCCACATAAGTCAGATAACACTGTCACACAAGGCTTTAGAATTTGTTTGCAGAGGCAGGAGGCCATGGTGTGCCTTGGACATGGAAAATGCGTTTAATATACCTAAGCACACGAGCACCCTCACTTAGCAACAGCCCACTGAACAGCACAGTCGTCTACTCTCAGGACCTTTATGCTGAGAGTTGTCACTACCGAGCATCAAGAGACAATTATTAATGAAGACGTGGTGCGTTAATACAATGGAGTTCTATTCAGTGGCAAAGAAAAATTAAATGAGATTTGCAGGGAAATGGATGGATCTGGAAAGGATTACACTGAATTACAGGAAGTGAAATGCCCCGTGTTCTCTCACATGTGGATCCTAGCTACAAATGTTTAGATATGTGAGGCAAGTGCCCTAACCGCGGAGCCATCTCTCCAGTTTTTTTGTTTTGTTTTTTCGAGGTAGGGTCTCGCTCTAGTCCAGGCTGACCTGGAATTCACTATGTAGTCTCAGGGTGGCCTCGAACTCACGGTGATCCTATCTCTGCCTCCCAAGTGCTGGGATTAAAGGAATGCGCCACCACGCCCGGCCCTTGGCCCTCTTTTTACACCTAATAAATCCTAAGCTGAAGCATCCTAAGGGCCATCGGCACACGTCTACGCATGCCTGGGTGCTCGCACAAGTAGCCATGTACCCAGGCATATTCATGTACACAGCAGCCCTGCACACATATGCACATTAGTCGTCCTATGACGTACTGAGAAGCAAGCTCACCCACCAAAGCACCCTGCAACTCCTTGTCATTCACTCTGGCTCCCAGTCTGGACTTAAGGCCAGGGGTGGGCAGGGCCTTCCTGGGGGGAGTGGGCTGCCATGTGGACATTTGCAGAGTGAGCTGTCAGGCCCAGAGCCAGACTGAGAATGACGACGAAGAGAGGCAGAGAAGGGACTATCCCCGTGGGGTGCACCCATGAAAGGCACTGGGTCTACACCTCACTCCTTAGGGGCCCAAGGGAATGCTCTGGCCCCACTGTGGACCTGGAGGAAGCTCAGGGAGGAGCTGAGTCAGAGAGGAGTGTCCAGGAAGCCCCCAGGAGGAGGCAGGAGATGGAGGCTTTGGAAGAAAAAGCAGCTAGCTCTGCCTGAGGCACAGTCTGCATATGGAGGGTGGTCCTGGGAGGCCGGGCGCGGCTGGGTCTGGATGGAACTCCTCAGCACCCAGCTGGCTTCTGCAGCATCTCTGCAAGATGCAGCGCTGGGACACTGACAGCCAGTCGCCTCCAGGCCATAAGACGAGACCACGTCCCGGGGGAATGACCTCAGGCAGGGCTGGGGTGTCTTTCCCATAGTTCCTGGATGGCCTCACCCTCCTGAAGCACCTGGTCCCCAGCCTGCAGAGGTTGGCCTGCAGGCAGCCAGGTGGGCAGCCACCAGAGATCGTTGGTCACCGAGAGGCTAGGTCATCTCTGTTCTGGATGGGACACCAGTCAGTGTCTGGGTAGAGAAGGCAGTGAACAGACTGGAACCTGGGAAGGGGGAAAGTGGAGTCAGGGCCTAGGAAAGCTGATGTCAGAGCCCCTCTAGGACAAAAGCCTCAGTGCACACTCACCGTGTAGGGTCCTGCTGTAGGCTGAAGCTGCCGGCCACATTCACCACATTATGTGGGTTCTCAGGACCCCCATAGCTCAGTGTGACCTGGGAGGGGCATGGGGGAAGAGAGTGAAAGCCCGTGTTTCCTCCTGGGTCCTCCACTTGCCTCAAGACCCCCTGCTGGAGGGGACCTTACCTCTCAGGCTTGGGAAAGCAAGACACCAACCCTTTCACGGAGAAGCCCTTGTGAGACTCCTCAGGGACCCAGGAGGCCAAGCATCTGCCCAGGGTCCACCCTCAGCCACACTGCAGAAATCCCTAGGCCGAGGCCCTGCCCAGCTGGGAGAAAGAACCCTTGGATGATGGGCAGGGCTCCTGCCAGGATGCCATCTACCTGCTGAAGCACAGCGTCCCGAGGCAGCCTCTGCAGGTTCTCCAGGTGGGAGTGGAAGAGGGGGCTATGCAGCAGGCGGGCACCCAGCAGGCCTTCCACAATGTAGCCCACTGTGCAGTCGTCTGGAAGCCGCACCCGCTCCGCGGTGCTCATGAAGCTACCCAGGCTGGCAGGAGGGAGAAGCGGGTCAGTACCTCTGCAGACCTCACTGCCCCAGCCTGGGCAGGCAGGCTCCCACTCACCTGGCCCATGGGCTCATTTTGAGAGCAAGGCCCCTACTCAAGCAGAAGCCGGCTCCGCCAGTAGCAAACCAGAACTTGACTGTGGTTACCTGGGGGAGAGGGGCCCGGTTAAGGCGCTCAGCATAGAGCTCCGCCCCCTCCAGCCTCCTCAGGTGTCACCCTTACACCATCGTGTAGCAGAGCCCTCCTGAGGGTCCCCTGCATCCTCTGGGCCCCTCCAAACCTCTAGTCAGGCCACCTGCCCCGAGCTCTTCTCTGTCTATTCTGTTGGGCTCTCGGGCTCAGCTCAGGAGGGGTGTCCGGCCAGCACTCACAGTGCCACCTCCCTGGACCCTCTCAGTGGCCTCGATGGGGTGGTCCAGGCTGGGCCGCCCAAGGTAGACATCCTGGTTGGAAGAGAAGGTGGACAGTAGGTGCAGCAGGCTTTGGGGGTTCACGTAGTTGTCATCATCCACGTGGCAGAACCACCTGCAGACGGAGAGAGAGGCCAGGGCGCTGGGTCTGCCAAGCCGGGCAGCGTGTCCACCCTGCTCAGCCCTGGGCGCTCCGGCAGGCGGCCGCTTACTTGCGTCCAGACTCCATGAATTTGTCGTACTCCACGGACATCTTGCAGCAGAGAGCCTGGCGGGAGCGCACAGCAGAGCAGTTGGTGTTGATCACGCGGCCGCCTGCCCGTGGGAAGCGAGAGTGGGAGGTCCAGTCCGGCCCTGGCCTGGATCCACCGCGGCTCCTTGGCCCCCGCGACCAGGCAGGGGGCAGCCAGAGTCCCACAGGAGGAAGAGCGGCGGGCCTGGCGGGACGACCCCGACCGCTCCCTGGGCCTGACAACGCGGCGGGGAGACTCACCTGCCAGCGCCCGGAGCTCGGGGTCCTCCCCGTCCGTGAAGATGTACGTCTGCGGGAGAAACGAGCGTGAGGCGCGGGCGCGGGGGCTGCGAGGCCCGCGGGACCCCGGGCGGGGGGCGCACCTGCCCGAGGGCCCGGGAGATCCAGGTGCGCAGCAGCAGGCGCAGGCGCGGCCCGTGGTTCTTCCGGGTGGTCTTGACGGCGATGAAGACGTCGTCGGGCCGCAGGCGGGCCACGCCCGGGGTCGGGGCCGGGCCGGGGAGCCGGGCGGGCGCGGGCGCGTGCGGCAGCGGCAGCGGCAGCGGCAGGAGCAGCAGCGCGGCCAGGGCCGCGGCCAGCGCGAGGCAGGCCCGGCACAGCGCGCCCCGCGCGCGACTCATGCGGCCGCCCGGACCCCGGCGCCCCGCCTCGGAGGGCGGCGGCCCCTTTAAGAGCGCCGCGCGCCCCGCCCCGAGCCGCGACCCGGAAGCGCAGGCCCGCTGCCCCGGAAGTGAAGGGTGGGCCGCGGCGGAGCGGGGGAAGATGCCGCTGCCGGTTCAGGTGTTTAACCTGCAGGTAGGGCCGCGGGGGCGCCGCCGCGTGGCGGGGGGCGGGGCGGGGCGCGCGGGCTCCGTGTCCGCGCGGGGGGCGGGCGCTCGCCCCGCCCGGGTCAACGCTCTCCGGGCGGCCGCCGGCGGTGGGCGGGCGAGCGGGGGGGCGAGCGCCCGCGGCCAGGATGCGGGGCAGCCCGGCGCCCAGCTCGGCCTCGTCGTCGGCCTCCGACCTGAGCCGCAGCCCCGCGCACAGCCGGTCCGAGCTGCGGCCCGGCACGGCCGGGGACTGCAGCCTGAGCGCCAGCCTGTCGGCCTGCACGCTCTTCTCCGAGGTGCCGCGCCGTCGGGGAGGGACGGACGGAGGGGGGGGCTGGAGGCCGCAGCGGCCCGCCTACCTCCTGGGCTTGGAGGAAGCTACATCAGGGTGGCTCCCCGAACCCTGGGGGCCCCGCTGGCTGCTCGCCCACGCCAGAGCCGTGCCAGGGCCTTCTGCTCAGGAGCCCGAGAGGGAGAGGAGGGCACCTGGGGGCCCGTTGTGCCCTGGGCAGAATTACCACGGGGACCTGCGTCCCCAGCCCTCCCTGGCTCCAGGTGTCAAAGTGTCGCTTGTATGTTTCAGGGGGCCGTGGAGCCAATGCAGATTGATGTGGATCCCCAGGAAGACCCCCAGAACGCACCTGATATCAACTACGTGGTGGAGAACCCCACCCTGGTAGAGCTCCGTGGGGGGCCTGGGATATCTCTGCCCTACAGGGGTCTTTGTCAGACTCCCCACTACAGTGTACACCCTAAGAAGGCTGATCTTAAGGTGACCTCTCTGGTCACTTCTTTCTAAACCAGGAAACTTAGAGGCTTCTATTATTGCCCATTTGTGTTGGGTTCTCAGGCCATCCTGGGATCCTGCACCCACGTCTCACCCATAGGGAGCAAGCAGCCCTGCCTCTCTGTTCAGAGTTCCAGTCCAATCCAGAGGTCCCTAGTCCGCCCCGTGGCCTCCTCTGTCTGGCAGCACATGTCCAGGGCCCAGGTGGAGAATTATGGCCTTGCACACTGCCTGACTCTCTTGTCTGCTCCCCAACCCTGATAACCCAGGATCTGGAGCAGTATGCAGCCAGCTACAGCGGCTTGATGCGCATTGAACGGCTGCAGTTCATTGCTGACCGGTGCCCTCCACTGCGGGTAGAGGCCCTGAAAATGGCCCTCTCCTTCGTGCAAAGGACCTTCAACGTAGACATGTATGAAGAGATCCACCGGAAGCTCTCAGAAGCTTCCAGGTAAGATCTCAGAAGTGGCAGAGACCTTGGGACAAGTGACTGGAGCTAGTCTGGCAGGAGCACTCCTGGCACAGCCAGCACCCGGGGTGATGATGTTGCATACCCAGGAAGCATGATTCTCTAGGGGGTAGTGGGGCAAAGGAGGTGGCAGGCCGTGTTCCTTCACAAGCTGTTAGGATTCCAGGTTCTGGAGGAGCTGGTCCATTGGCCTCCTTTCCCAGAAGCCCAGCTGCACTGGGCCAGCAGTTGTCTCTGCCCCTAGCAGAGATTGAGCCCTGTGGGTGGGGAAGGTAGACAGGAAAGGCCTCAGGGATGTCACTATCCTGACAGCCAGAATCTTCCTCAGGGAGCTACAGAATACACCTGACGCTGTCCCTGAAAGCGGAGTGGAGCCCCCACCCCTGGACACAGCCTGGGTGGAGGCCACTCGGAAGAAGGCCCTGCTGAAGCTGGAGAAGCTGGACACAGACCTGAAGAACTACAAGGGCAACTCCATCAAAGAGAGCATCAGGTGCTGGGCTGGCCTGCCTGGGGCAGGGGAGGCTGCTGGCTGGGCCCAGCCTCGGTTGGTGTCCACTCACAGCCCCGTCTACAGGCGCGGCCACGATGACCTTGGTGACCATTACCTGGACTGTGGAGACCTCAGCAATGCCCTCAAATGTTATTCCCGGGCCCGAGACTACTGCACCAGTGCGAAGCATGTCATCAACATGTGCCTCAATGTCATCAAGGTGGCCAGGGTGGCAGGTGGGTAAGCAAGGGGTGCCCAGAAGGAACAACTGAGGCTCAGTCTGGCCCTGACTACTCCTCTGCCAGGTCAGCGTCTACTTGCAAAATTGGTCTCATGTGTTGAGCTACGTCAGCAAGGCTGAGTCGACCCCAGAGATTGCAGAGGTAAGGTCTGTCCTAAGTAGCCTGTGCATCCCCCGTGCGCATTTACAGCTTCAGTAGCCCCCAAGTTTGCTTTTGTTCCTTCTAAGGGTTGGGTGGGGACTGAGTGTTGAATTCCAGGGATGAGGAGGGCAGGGTAGGGGACCTCTCATGTCTGCCACCTTCCCCTGCAGCAGCGTGGAGAGCGGGACAGCCAGACCCAAGCCATCCTCACCAAGCTCAAGTGCGCTGCAGGTGAGGCTCCCAGCCATTCCGCGCTGGACCTCACATCCTCCTAATTTTGGAGGATAAGGCCCAGCTTGCATCACAGTTGGAGAAACAATACTGGCAGACTTCAGAGTGTCATTGGGTTCCATGCCCCACACGCATGGGTGTAGGTAGTAGGCATCTGCTCCAGTTTGGCTGGGACAGGTGCGTCAGCTGACTTTTCTGAGTCTGTATTTTGCAGGCATCATAGCAGTTTCCCTGGGCACCTAACCTCAGGGAATGTCTTCAATTGGAGGCTGTTACTTAACAGCTAGGACTTCTGTCTCCAAAGTGAGAAACACTGGTGGCAGGAAGCTAGGGTGACAATGGCCAGACCTAGGGCTCTGGCAGCTTCCTGCACACAGGCTGACACCTCTCCTTCCTTGTCTCCTTAGGCTTGGCTGAGTTGGCTGCACGCAAGTACAAGCAGGCTGCAAAGTGCTTCCTGCTGGCTTCCTTCGATCACTGCGACTTTCCTGAGGTGAGGTACCTGGGGCTCTCAGGCCTGGGCAAGGTCTGAGAAGGCAGTGGTCTCCCCAGAATGGGGTTGTAAGAGTTGAGAGTGAGTGGTGAGCAGGAGAGGGGTGGCCCCAGCTTTGGGCTTCTTGCCTGGCCTGCAGTTTCTGGACCTGCCTCTTCCTTTCAGCTGCTGTCCCCCAGCAATGTGGCTGTCTATGGTGGCTTGTGTGCCTTAGCCACCTTTGACCGTCAGGAACTACAGCGTAATGTCATCTCTAGCAGGTGGGTGGCACGGTGGGCTTCTGGCACCTTCTGCCCCTGCCCAGGGCCAGGTCCCTGGGGCTGAGCACTTTGGTGTCCTCAGCTCCTTCAAGCTGTTCTTGGAGCTGGAGCCACAGGTCCGAGACATCATCTTCAAATTTTATGAGTCCAAGTACGCCTCGTGCCTGAAGATGCTAGACGAGATGAAGGTGAGGAACAAGGGACGGCTTTGCTGAGGCTCTGCTGGCCTGGGCTGTATCTCAGGAAGGTCCCTGACGGGCTTTCCTTTACAGGACAACCTGCTCTTAGACATGTACCTGGCACCCCACGTCAGGACGCTGTACACCCAGATTCGCAACCGGGCTCTCATTCAGGTAAGTGTGTGGGCAGGAGGTGGACATACCCAGGAGTGGTGAGCAGCTGGTGACCGCTCTGCCCTATAGTACTTCAGCCCTTATGTGTCAGCTGATATGCACAAGATGGCTGCGGCCTTCAACACGACGGTGGCGGCTCTGGAGGACGAGCTAACACAGCTCATCCTGGAGGGGCTCATCAATGCCCGCATCGACTCACATAGCAAGGTGGGCAGGGTTGGGGCTCCTGGGGTTCGGACCAGGGAGCTGCTGGGCCCTGCCGAGCATGCCCCCTCCTCGCCTGTGCAGATCCTGTATGCTCGTGATGTGGACCAGCGCAGCACCACTTTTGAGAAGTCCCTGCTGATGGGCAAGGAGTTCCAGCGACGCACTAAGGCCATGATCCTGAGAGCAGCCGTGCTACGCAACCAGATCCACGTCAAGGTGAGCAGCTGGGGCTGCAGGGAGCGGGCAGCACCTAAGGAGCTGTGACTGAATCCCCCCCCTGTCCACTACAGTCCCCTCCGAGAGAAGGAAGCCAGGGGGATCTGACACCAGCCAACAGCCAGTCCCGGATGAGCACCAACATGTGAAGGGCATCACTCTGGTCTCGAGGATGGTCTACATACCCTACTCTACCCCCTTGGACAGAGCACCTGGACCTCCTGCCAGCTCCCCTTGAGATGAGGCTCAGGGCTACCTGCAGCTCAGAGCAGCCTAACCAATGGATGGATGCCGGCTTCTCGGTCCTCCACCCTGAGGCATCCTATGCTGGGCTAGGCAGGCTGCCCACTACAACCACCCAGGCCTGATCCTATAGGTTTCTGTGTACAATGCCCAGGCAGCCCCAGTCCCTCTGGTCTGTGCTTAAATGGATTACAGACGTGTTACTTGATTGCATAGTCCATTAAAGAGCAGACTTATTGTTGCCCTGGGCTCTGCTCCTTCCTGCTGTGGAAGCTTTACCAGGTCAGGGTCGCCATACCCTGTGGGGACTCATCTACAGGGAAGGCAGGGAGGGACCTAGATCCCCCAGCTTCAGGTACTTGGTTTGTTTTCTGGCTCCAAGGCCCCACTGACTCTTTGTTTTGTTTTGTTTTTTGAGAGCGGGTCTCGCTCTAGCCCAGGCTGACCTGGAATTTACTGTATAGTCTCAGGGTGGCCTGGAACTCACAGCGATCCTCCTACCTCTGCCTCCCGAGTGCTGGGATTAAAGGCGTGCGCCACCACGCCCGACTTTCTGACTGCTCTTTCAGGGGCAGTGGCCATGGGCTCTGCACACACATCTCTGGAACGATTTATTGTTCACTTCTGGAAACACAAATTTTGGGGATGGGGCAGGTCCAGCCTGGGCACTCCTGGTGCAACATTTCTGGGTCCCAGCCTGGGCCAAGGAGAACACCAGCACGTCCTTTCATGTCAAAAGGCGGGAGATTCCCTGAGTAAAGGCATTTCCTCAAGTGTCCAGGCTTCAGCAGCTACTCTGGGGTGGGCTGGCTCCTGCTAGCCCCTCAGGCCAAAGCACTGCCCGTCACTCCAGAGCCTGGTGCTCCAGGCCCTACTTGCTGAGGCTCCTGCAACCCAGGCTGAGCCCCTTTCCAGGCCAGAGACTTCTCTAATTTGGTTTTAAAGAGCAATCCGTGACCTGGCAGAGAGAAAGAACGAAAAGGGCGTAGGGCCAGGAGGCGAAGGTTCTCACTGCTGCTTAGGGTAGTGCGGAGGGTGGCTGCTCACCTGGGCAGTCTGCTGTTTCCCGGAAGGCTCGTTTCTTGCAGCAGCCACGGCACAGGTTGAACACACACCTGTTTCCCTGTTCACAGGCAAGGGGAGAACTGAGGCCAGCACCCCGGCCCAGGCTCAGATTCTGAACTAGGCAGCACGAAACCTCAAGCGGCATAGCAAATCCGTGGGCACTCATTTCCCTCTCCTCCCGTGCCTGTGCAGACCCCTAGGACCAGCTCACCTTTGGATTTCCACACTGGTCACACTTTGCATATTTTGCTGGAAAAAGAACAAAAAGAGGGCAGGCTGAAAGGTGAGCCCGAGGCAAATTAGGGTGACCAACTGGCTGTCATCCATTTCCACAGAGCTCACTGGCCAGCCAGATGAGGAACGGGTAGAGGACATGGCTGGCCAAAGTTAGTGGTGACACCACAGTGGGCATCCCCCCACCACCCCCAGGAAATGAATTGGAAGCAGGTGGAAGGAGCTGTCCATCCCTCTTCCCCAGCATTCCAGGGCCCAAAGTTTGTCCCATCTGTAGCAAAAAGGAAGGCAGGGCTGGAGATGGCTCAGCAGTTAAGGCACTTGCCTCCAGTGCCTAAGGCCCCGGGTTCAATTCCCCAGGACCCACATATGCCAGACACACAAGGTGGTAGCCCTGGTGCATTGGAAATGAATAATAATAAAAAAAAGGAAGGCAGCCGGACCTGATGGATAACCGTTGCAACACTCAGATGGCTGTAAGCCTGAAGTCAGTAAGATCCAGGCCAGATCCAGGCCAGATCCAGGCCAGCATGCACTAGGTAAGACCCGGTCTCCAGAGCGGTCAGAATCAGGATCTCACCCCAAAGCCCCATTTCACGTGATGGCCAAGGATGCACAATGGCAAGCACGCAGGTCCTGATTGGAGCCACTACATAGGACAGAGACTAGGGGACACTCCTCAGGGCCCTGAGTGGCCACACGGAGGCTGCAGGCCAGACAGCCTCAGTGACTCCTGGCCCTGACATGCAGGCAGACCCTTCAGTGGTCACTTGGGGGCTTTGTCTGATGCACTGAGTAAATGTCCCCACACCCACAGCACTCTACAATGCAGAAAGCTTCCAAAGCTCTGTCTGGGGACCTAGTGTACACACCCAACTGGTACCCTAGAAGAATGTCCCCAGGCATTTTTCTGGCCCCAACCAAGATGAGGGCAATGAAGAGGCCTCCCACTGCCCAGCTCCAACCAGCCTCAGCTTACGTTTCAGGGAGGGGTCAAAGGTCTTATGAGGGTTCCTCAGCTGCTTCTTCTGCTTGTTCTTGGATAAGCCATCTGTGCTACCCTCTTCTTCCTCCAGAGCCCGCTTGCTGCAGCCACCACTGTTTTCCTTGCTCCCTTCTCTGGGCCTGAAGAGAAAGACAGCCAAGTCATCCCTAAGAAGTGACTAGCTGGCCACAGAGCTCTCAGTTGGGGTCCCAGGGCAAGGAAGGGCTGAATAGCATCGCGGACACTGGTGCCTGGGACATGGACGGCTCTCTCCTCTGCCCAAGCAGCTCCACTTTTAGCTGCCCAGACCTGTTCAGGGTGAGTGGTTAGCACAGATGGGTCCTCCCTGGATGGTGTCCAAAGCTGAGACCCAGGATAGGACTGTGGTCACAGATCACCACCTGCCTCACCTCCTCTGACCCAAGTACAAAACAGCACAGGATTTGAGAAGCTTGGTGATGGGGGCTAAATGTCTGCTGCTAAGAACTGCACCTCTAGCGAAGCTGCAGAGAGCAGGCTGAGCACATGTGGAAGGTCCGCCTCCTCTCTCTCCTCTTAGGAGCAGGAACTGAATTACCGATGAGGGGACATGCCAGGGGGTACCTGCCTGTGTGGCCCCCACTGTGGCTGGGTCAGGAGCTTACCCTGGCCGGACGTAGGGCTGGCAGATCCAATGGAAGAAAGGCAAACTGCCAGCTGGTCTCGTTCCCTCTTGCTGTCTGGACATGTCCTCCTGCAAAGGTCCAAGACCCGTCACAGACCTGAACTGCTGGTCCCAATGCCTGCTGGGCTCCCACAGCCCTGCACCTGCCTGGCACCGCAGCTTTAGCGCCTGGCTCACAGCAGCCACGCCCTCCAGGGTCTTCACTTTGGCCAGCTCCTCTCGAAGCTGCTGGTGCACCTGCAGCCTGAGGCAGACGCCCATCACTCCCAGTCACCATCCAAGCCAAGTGCTTGGCACACACCAATGTCTCTCCACCCTGGCTTCTGTCCTCTCTCACTGCCAAGCCACTGGCCCTCCAGCACAGACTTGGTGGCAAGTTGTTTGGGGAAAGCAGTGGAATGTCCCCAGGGAGGGCTATGGCACTACACCTGGGCAGCCCTGCTCTCAGCCCCCGCCTGGGATAACTCACGTGTGGTGCCACAGTTTGAAGAGGTGGGCGCGGACATAAGAGAGTGGGCAAGGGTGCTGTCGCACAATATCTAGGTACTCCTCAGCTAGCTCCCACACAGCAGGACTCCGTCCTTCAAACAAGGCAGGGTTGTGCAGGTTGCCTTCTGGAGAGAGGAAGGAAGAGAACCTGGAATACCCTCCTGCCTTCCTCACAGAGGACAAGGCTGAACACCCAGGTCACTGGCTGGCCCTTGAGAACAGCTCAGGAAGCCTAGCCTAACAGCTTGGGCCCCTAACAGCAGGCAGGACAGTGAAAACTGTCCACGTACAACAAACAGGACAGAAAAGGACCGAGTTGTCCACCCGCTCACCTGCACTCATGACCCCCTGCACACCCGTGTCTTGGATGCACCGCTCCACATCCTGCAAGCACCGGATGTTCCCGTTGGCAAATACAGGAATGCCCACAGCCTTCCTGTGGGGAAGGGGGGAAGAGAGGCCTGACCGTGCACCCTACCAGGGTACTGTCAAGCAGAGGGACAGACACCAGGGCATGCTACACCCTTGGCTGGTCACGGGAATGCTGAGCACCTCCAGGTGTGTAGGCCTGGGCTGACGCCCCTCCATGATGACGGCACACTCACCGCACGGCTTTGATGTGCTCCCAGGAGGCTGTTCCTGAAAGAGGCCCTTTCTGCTCCTTGGTGCGCCCATGTACGGTCAGCAGCTAGGACACATCAGGGCCTGGCTCAACCCTGCTCCAGGCCAAGGCCCCAAACCAACTCTAGGGGACCCTCTATCTCAAGTCTCTTGCTCCCCTAGATGGGCCTGGCATTGTTCCTGACAATATTCCTAGGGTCCTGGGAGTCTGACCCTTGAGGAGAAGCCTCGGGCTGCAATCGGAAAGTCTGGGTCAAGAGTCACACCCAGGCTGCAGGAAGGTGTACAAAGGACAGGCTATAGGCACAGATGCTGGATAAGGTGACTCCTGTCACCCTAGAAGGACAAGAGCAGGAAACCAGATCTGAGCTGCATTTCAAGCTCACACAAAGGAAGCCCTGACTGTTACCTGGCCTGTACTGTAGTGCGCTCCTTACAAAAAAACCAACACCCTGGCACAGGAATGTTTGTTTCAGAGGACTGGGCCAAGGATGGGGTCAGGCCACCTAAAGAGCCCCTCCCCCACTAAGCAATGTCTGGGCTATATGCACAAGGCAAGAACCCCAGGACAGGCAGAGGCTGGAAGAGTCACCTCTAGTCTCAGAAGCGTCTCAGAGGCAGATGGTGGGAACTGTGACCCTCACCTGGCAGCCAGCATTCTCCAGCATCTGGGCGAACCTCACAGTCTTGTCAATCTCTGGGAAGACGCGGATTTTGCACGTGACAGGAACGGAGAGTTTCTCATGGGCCAGCATAACTGAGAAGAGAGAAGGCCTGAGGAACTGTGGTCCTGTAGAGGCCAAGACCCTGTAGCCCAGACCCATGGAGCCCATGGCAGGTGTGGAGAGAGAGAACAAGAGCCCACGCTGGCTTCTGCTGATGGCATCTGCGAAGACCTGGCTCTGTCCCCCAGGGCACTGGGAGCTGAAAGGAGTAAGGACACTGTTCCAGCACTTAATGTCTGGCTTTAAGATGATGGCCTTTTACAGCCACTTTTTGCAGCAGGGATTGTGGTCGCCAAAAGCTGCCGAAGGGATCCCAGGACACCACTGTCCTCTCCTGAGCCCCAACCAGGCAGCCAGTGCCTACGAGCCCTGCCAGGCTATCTGCAGACCTCTTCACCCACTGACAGGGCACACACCAAACTCACTCATTCTCTGGAGTAGGTCCCACTCTTCCTGCAGAAAGGCACCATAGTGACCTGCAAAGGATGAGAGTGGCCACTGACCTTGCATTCACAGGCCACTGAGGAGCCTGTAGCTAAGCTGTGTGCCAAGTACCAGCCCTTACACGGGGTCCTCACAAGCAGTGGTCTGGTTGGGGCAGAAGGACCATCAAAGTTTATCAGAGCCGGGCTGGGCGTGGTGGCACAGCCTTTAAGCCCAGCACTCGGGAGGCAGAGGTAGGAGGATCTCCGTGAGTTCAAGGCCACCCTGAGACTACATAGTGAATTCCAGGTCAGCCTGGGCTAGAGCGAGACCCTACCTCGAAAAACCAAAAAGTTTGTCAGCATCTAAATTTGGGGCTTTATCTGCTCCGCTGCCCCAACTCAAGTGCACTGCAGAGAACACACAGCCCTGAGCCTGTAGCACAGGAGCAGAGCGTGAACCCCAGCCCCGGATGAGGAGCACAGAGGAAAGCAGAGCCCAGCCTCCAAGTCACACCCACATCCAGGTTCCAGGGGAGCAGACGCCCAATGCACTCAGCGCTGACTCGGGTAGGTGTAAACACAGGACTCTAGGACCGACCTTACCTCTCTTGGCGATCATCTGTGGGCAGCCCAAGTTCAGGTCAATGGCATCACAGTAATCCTGTGCCAGGAGAGCCGCCTGGACAAACACCTCTGGGTCATTGGCACAGAACTGGAGAAGACATGGATGTCACCTATGGCCAAACCAGGCCCAGGGCCCTTCTGCCTAGGCCACCCGGCCGTGAGGGGCCCCACTGCCGCCCAATGAGCTGTGATCCTTTCCCACAATAAGGCAGAATTAGCCCCACAGCACTAGGAGCGTGAGTTCCAGAACTATGCCACTTCTTAGGATGCAACATGGAAGCCATTAGCACAGGCTTCTGAAGAGCTAGGTCTCCGAGAACAAAACTGAGGTGACGTCGGGGGCTTCAAAGCCCTCCTGTCCTCTGTGCTCCAGGGAAGGGTTGGGTTTTTCACATTCGCCCAGCAGCTGACCGCAGGGGCTTCCTTCCACCCTCCTCCAGGGCGCTATCCCCATGCCAAGGGGACAGGCGCGCCCCGTGCTCCTTGTGCCCACCTGCACGATGAGGGGCCGGTCCTCGGGGCACACTTCACAGTACAGGTTCTCTTTCCGGTAGTTGGCGTCTCGAACGAAGACCTGCGCATGCAGCATGGGCGTGTAGCAGAGCTGAGCTCCATGGCGGCGGCTCAGCAGTCTCCAGGCTAGCTCACTCTGGTCCACCATGGGGGCCACCACGTGCCGGGCCCCGCCCAGCGTGCGGCTCCAGAACTCGAAGCCCTGCAGCTTGGGCATGGTGTCCGCGCCGAGGGCGGAGGCCCGGGCTCAGCTCCAGATGCGGCGCGCAGAGCCCGACCTAGGAGGGCGCAGGGCTCTCCCTGCAGCCGCGCCTCCTGCCCGCCGCTTCTCGCAGTGCCCGCGGCAGGGCGGCCACCCCGGGGGCCTTCCTTCCGCTCATGAGCCCTGGACGAACGCTGGCCTCCGAGCGCTGCGGAGAGGAAGTGACCGGGTCAGAGCCGGGACAATGCGCCCGCGGCGCAGCGCCGGGCCCCGTCCCGAGGGCCGCGCGGGGCGGAGGGCCGCCTCCCCGGGCGCGGGCGACGGAGGCCGGCGCTGGCCAGCGGACACCCGCCCCCGCCGGGCCGAGCCGCCGAGCCCCGGCCTCACCCGGCAACGCGGCCGCCGCCCGCCCGGCTCGCAGGGCGCCGCCCCGGAAGTGCCGCCCCGGAAGTGCCGCCCCCGGAAGTGCGCTGCCGGGCGCTCCGGGCGGCGCGAGGTGCGTCGGGAATCTCGGTCCGCGGAGAGCGCGGCCGCTGCCGAGGGGACAGGCGGGGAACAGGCTCGACGGCAGCGGCGCCGGCCCGGCGGGGGTCCCTCCACCCAAAGGAAGGTGGGTGGTGTCCGCGCGACTGCCTAGTGCGCGTGCGCGCGCGCTCACCCGCTCTGCCGCCGGGATTTATTTATTGAGAGAGAGAATGCAAGCGAACTCCAGGCGCATGCGCCACCCTGTGCCTCTGGCTTTACGTGGGTACTAGGGACTCGAACTCGGCTCCTTCTGCTTTGCAGGCAAAGGCCTTAACACCTTAACCTCGCCAGCCTTTCTGTTTTTAATTTTTTTTTCCAGGTAGGGTCTCGCTCTAGCCCAGGCTGACCTGGAATTAGTCTCAGGCTGGCCTCGAACTCACAGAGCTCCTCCTACCTCTGCCTCCCTAAAGGCGTGCGACACCACGCCCGGCTCCAGCCATAGGCTTTTGACAAACTCCCTCTCGTGAAGTGGGCCTCAGATCTAATCCAGAGTTGGTCCCCCCATAACAGACGTGCCACTCTTGCACCATCAGTTGCCACGATTGGCCTGGTGGGCCCCACAGACTGCACAGCTCTGCTGCATCCTGACAGCTGGTCAACAGGAAGGCGGGTTCCAGCTCAGCTCCAGTTTAATTTCTCATCATCCTGAAGCCCAAGCGAAGGATTCCTTCAGCAATGGGGTCTTACCGTCTAGCAATAGACCATATTGTTTGGGGGCACCAGGAGTCTCCCTGACCAACAATTCACTGGGAGGGAGGATCCCACCCTGGCACTGAAATTATAACAATATATAGCTTCTGCCATCTGTTCTTGTTTGAGCTGGAATGGTGGTTTGAATCAAGATGTCACCCATAAACCCACCCATGCCTGGTGCCCAACTGGTGGATTCTTAGGAGGTGGAGCTGTTCTGGAGCAGGTGTGTTCCTGGGGGAGGCTTAAGGGTGTGATGGCTCCCCCTTGTCGAGCCGTTATTTGTCATCTGCTGTGGCAGAAGTGACGTCCAGCTGTGCTCATGCCATGCTTTCCCCAAGACTGTAAGCCAAATAAGCCCTTTCTTCCCGGCAGCTGCTGCTTTGTTTTGGGAGTTTTGTCCCAGCCACAAGAAGGGAGCTACAGCAGCCAGTCTTACCGATACCGGCGCTTGCTGCTTCGCAAGCCCAGGACATTTCCCTCGCTTGGCTCCTCTTTGTGCGGCTGGGGTTACAGGCACACATCACCATGCCCAGTTGGTTAAGAGGGTTCTGGAGATTTGAACTCAGGCGCTCATGCTTCCACGGAAGCACACTTGACTGCTGAGCCATCTCTCTAGCCCTTAAATATTTTTTAAATGATCGCTAAGGTCAGCCTGGATTAATCACTGTGTCCCCCCCCCAAAAAAAAAACCACCAGAAAAGGGGTTGAGAGATGGCTCAGTGATTAGCAGTGCTTGCTTGCAGACTTCTGGCAGGGGTTAATTCCACAGCCACCCATGTCGACTTTCATCTTGCTTGTTTTTTTGAGGCAGGGTCTCACCAGTCCGGGCTGACTTGGAACTCACTCTGCAGCTACAGGCTGGCCTTGAATTCACAGCAATCCTCCTACCTCTGCCTCCTGAGTGCTGGGATTAAAGGCTTGTTTGCAACACCAAGGCCAGCTTCCCCAGGTGGCTAGGAACTTGGCCCTAAAGCGACATTGTTGCTAAACAAACACCGTTCATGGAAGGAAGAGACTTACTTCAAGCTTACAGATCCATCAGTAGTGGAAGAGCCTCCATACAGCCAGGCAGAGAGAGGCCATCACCACCCAACAAACACCCAAAGCAACAAGCACAGAGCACAGCAAGCATCAGGAACCCCCCAAACCACCACCGCCACCAGAGCTCAGACTACTCTGCTTACCTTTGGGCTAGAAGTCAGGTCGGCCCCAAACACTGTAGGGCTGGACACAGGATCTGCCGGTGACACCTCCTCCAGCCACGAGGCTGGAGACCCAAGTTGTAAGCTTTTAAAAGCCATGAGCTGCTGGCGCATGGAGGCACTTGAGAACCAGAGGTGGGAGGATCACTGCGAGTTTCGAGCCAGCTGGCAGCAGCCAGGTGTGGTGGCGCACCTTCAGTCTCAGCACTCACTGGGGAGGCAGACGGAGACTAACTCTCCATTTCACTGAGACTGTGTCCCAACAGCAGCCAGCAGAGAGGTGTGCACCTGTGACCGCTCCACCATCCTGCTTTTCCTCCTCTTGATTCTCTTAGGCTTACTTTGTTCAACACATTTAACAAAATGTCAGACATTTCTCAGCACGCCCTAAATTTCCATTGTTTCCTTGGTCCCCTGGGAGAGGAGCTTCAGCCTGAGGGAGCCTCCCAGCACCTGGCCCTCTCCTTGCAAGCTGGAGCTCCTGCCTGCACCCTTTACCCTCCAGAGGGGCCTGGGTGGAGGAAGCCGGGCAGCCCCCCTGGGGTGCTGGGGTCCTCCTAGGCAGGCCCCTGGGGAGGGAGACTGTCCTCAGCTGCACTCACCTGGAGTAGAGCTTGCCTCACGTCACGAGGAGGGGGGAGCCGGGGCAAGTGCCCAGGCTGCCAGCTTTTGGTGGATTTTTCTGAATATCCGTTCTCCTTTGGCTTGGTGCCTCGGGATGGCTTCCAGGGACCTTCAGTGACTTTCCGGAGGCTTTTCACAGTGAAGGCCGCTCTGCTGGAGTGGAGCCCCACAGGTCACCAAACCCCAAACCCCAGTGGGGTCCCTCAGTGACTCCCTCATGTACAGCACACCCCTCGGAGGACCTCCTGGCTGCTACTCAGGAAGGTCAGGTTTGGGAGTATGTACCCCATGTTCTCTGAGGTCATTGCTGCTCTTAGGCCCTTTCAGCAGGTTACACTAAGAAGTATGCTGTGTGTGTGTGTGTGTGTGTGTGTGTGTGTGTGGTGGTATGTGTGCTGTGTGTGTGCTATGTATGTGTGTGTGTGTGTGTGTGTGTGTGTGTGTGTGTATAAAATAGTTTTTGGCCCAGCGTGGTGGTGCATGCCTTTAATCCCAGCACTTGGGAAGCAGAGATAGGAGGATCGCCGTGAGTTCAAGGTCACCCTGAGACTACATAGTGAATTCCAGGTCAGCCTGGACTAGAGTGAGACCCTACCTCAAAAAACCTAAATAAATAAATAAATAAAATAGTTTGTGGTGGTGCTGTATATAGACTCATTAGCCCTGTACATACATGTAGAGGCCAGAGGAAGATGTTGGATAATAATTTTCTGTCTCTCTCTTTCTCTCCCTTTTTCCTTGACACAGTTTCTCCCTGTTTTTCATCTAGACTGGCAGACCGATGAGCTCCAGGGAGCCTCCCTCTCTACCCCCTGCCCTTAGCTCTGGGGTATAGGGGTGCACAGCTATGTTCCTCTCCATCTCCCCATTCCCATCACCGGCCCCTTTGTTGGAGACAGAGCCCCACACTGTAGCTGAGGCTAGCCTAGAACTCGCCACAGAGCCCCACATTGTTGCTGAGGCTAGCCTAGAACTTGCCACTTAGCCCCGAATGACAGCTGCTTTGTAGCATTCCCCATCTCGGCCTCCCCAGCGCTGGAATTACAAGTGTGCTCCTCTGTCGCTGTGCCCAGTTTACTTTCTTTTGTCTTTTTTTTTTTTTTTTTGGTGCTGAGGACCCAACCCAGGGCCTTGTGCTTGCTAGGCAAGTTCATCCACTGAGCTAAATCCCCAACCCCTTCTTTTGTCATTTTTAATGTCTTGGACTCACATTAGTCTCCCTCACTTTTGGTACCACTTTGTCCCACAGCCTGGCATTTAATCTGTCAATCACCTATGGTAGACATTCAGGTCATCTCCGATATTTAAAAAATACTTTTACTTATTTATAAGCAGGGAGAGGGGGAGAGAGAGAGAGAGAGAGAGAGAGAGAGAGAGAGAGAGAGAGAGAGAATGGGGGCACCACCAGGGCCTCCAGCTGCTGCAAACTCCAGATGCATGCGCCTCTTTGTGCATCTGGCTTTACGTGGCTACTGGGGAATTGAACCCAAGCGCCTTAGCTGCTGAGCCGTCTCTCCAGCGCCCGTCTCCAGTGTTTTGCAGTCTGAGTGCTGCACACTTGTGCATATGCGCGTGTGGCTGCAGGTGGACAGTCAGGATACATTCCAAGAAGTGGGAACACGTGGGTGGCTTTCTGTGTGGCCAGAATTTCCCGAGAACCTGTGCCTTTTGTTCTCATGGCAGCACCTCAGGCTGGTTTCCCAGAGCCTCCCGCAGGCCCTGGTCACTTCTGGAATCTGGGCCGACTTGAAGGATAAGGAATGGTCCTTTTTGTGGCTGTATTTTCATTTCCTTTATAATGAGAGGTTGAGTATTTTTTAATGTGCTTAGGGGTCTAATGGACTATTATTTTGTTTATAGATCTTATTAACAGCTTTATAGAGGTATAATTAATATTTTAAAACTGCAAATAATGTGACAATTACATGTTTGCAGTTACACATCCAGTGAGTGAAACTCACCATCAGCTCAGAGCAGTTGCCTCCCTGTGCCCTTCCCCCACCAGCTTTACTCAGCACCTCACCCATCTGGTTTCTGTCACTATGGATGGGTTGGACTTTTCTAGGGTTCAGATTTTTAAAATTTATGTATTGTGTGTGCACGCGCGTTCACGTGTGTCCGGTTGTGCCAGGGCCTCTTCTCACTGCAAATGAACCTCTTATTCCACTTTTGCATCCAGCGTATGTGGGTGGCTGGAGAATTGAACCTGGGCCAGCAGTCTGTGCGAGCTAGCCACCCCCTTTCTTTCCTTCCTTCCTTCTTTTTTTTTTTTTGGTTTTTTTGAGGTAGGGTCTCGCTCTAGCCCAGGCTGACCTGGAATTCACTATGGAGTCTCAGGGTGGCCTTGAACTCATGGTGATCCTCCTATCTCTGCCTCCTGCGTGCTGGGATTAAAGGCGTGCGCCACCACACCAGGCTTATTTTTTTTTGGCTTGTATTTTTCTGTGCCACTTCACTGGCTTTACATGAATACTGACTGGGGACTTGAGCCCGGATCAACCACTGGGCCATCTCCCCAGCTTCTACTTTAAGCACTTGAATGCAGTTTTAAGTCCTGGGGTCACAGATGCCACAGGCCAGCGCTTCTGCCACCAGTTCCAGTGAAGGATTTTGCTTTCATCTTAAATTGGTTCTGGGAAAACTGCTGTCTTCACCAGACCTGTCCTTGGACTCTACTCAGCTCAGGGGTCCTCTGGCACCCTCCCAGTCCTGGCCATCTCCCTCCACACCAAATTGCCTAGCAAGGTTCAACATGGCCTCACAAACTGATGTATCCAGGCTGGCTGCCCTTGGAGGTACCTTGACTCTCAGGGTTTGTCCTTCGGGGCTTCTTGAACCCTTCCCTCAACCTCCACTTCCTTACCTAAAAGCTTGTATGTGGCCAGTTTGGTCAGGTGTCAAAACCCTGCTGCCATGGTTTGATCCATGTGCCCCCCACAAATGAAACATGTGCTGAATGATCGGATCTCCAGCTGATGGCAACTGGAGCTGTGTTGTTGGGGACAGGCCAGCTTCCCCTTGCCAGAGTTTGGCACACCTTCCTGCCACTGTTTGCAGAGCTGTAGCAGAGGTGATGTCCACCCCTCTGCTCATGCCATCGTTTTCCCTGCCAGGATGGAGTCTCCCCTCGAGTCCCTAAGCCAAATAAACCCTTTCCTCCACAAGCTCGGATTCTTTCTGTGCAACAGCTGTGCTCGTTAGGCTGGCCTCCCGGCACTTTTTTCTCAAGCTAGTCCAGCATAGCACCATGGACTGACCTGACTGCGGTCAAGGGGGCTGTTCTCTGCCCTGCTCCAGTGGGCCTCTAGAGGCTCTTGCCAGGCCCGGCAAAGGGGGGGGGGGGCAGATGCAGCCTAGGTCAGGGAGAGGAAAGAAAGGCAGCAGGGGCCAGTGCTCACGTGCAGTTTAATGGTGGGAGAACAGCATCAAGAGCAGCATTTTTACCAAGTTGGTGTAAAAGGACAATCAGACGCGGTTCTTTACACACAGTGGCAGTAAATCCCAAAGCCCCAGCAGCAGTATAAATGGTGCCCGGTGCGGTCCGCAGGGTCAGGCTGGCCCTGCATCATGGGTGCATCCGGGAGGAAGTGCTGGGGACTTGAGGGTGGTGGGCTACAGTGTCTGCTGGGGTCCTTGTTCCTTGGGGACCAGCCCTCTCCGTGCCCTGCCCTGCAGGAGGAGCGGGCCTGGCCAAGGGGCTCCAGCCAGCAGTCTGTGCGCACTGACACAGAACGGGTGTGGCGCTTCCCAGAAGTCTGTCCCAAGTGGCTTCGGCCAACTTCAAAGGCTGTGGAATGCACCCCAGGGGTCTTTCCCAGCAATGCAATAAATATGAGAATTTCACTGGAGAAACCCAACCCATGTGGAGACCCCACATGGCAGGAAAGGCTCAGCTCTGCTCCTGCTGGCCCCACTGACTCTTCACAGACCAGGTGTCTCCAAGTCGTGGCTCTGGGAACCCTGGCAGGTGGCACGGGACACGTGATGGTCCTATACTTCTAGCAGCCACTGGGGGAGGTGGCGGTGCTGGGCCACCGGGGGAAGGCAGGGGGTCCCACCAGCAGGACCCTCGGCAGCCCCCCTGCACTCAGGGCGTGGTGGGGACGGGGCATCTCTGGTGGCGGGAGTGGAGTGTGGCTGTGCGGTGGGCAGGGCCTAGCCCTCGCGCACACTCACTCGAGGCTCAGCCAGGGAGCTGTGGATGATGCTGATGATGGACTCTAGGCTGCTGCCCTCCAACAGCGTGTGGTGCTCAGCCTCGAGGACGTGCACAGACACCTTCCCGTCGCACACCTGCAGGGAGCCATGGTAAGCCGGGCTCCCCCGCTTGGCCCCATGGCTGCTGCTGGCCGAGCCCACCTCTTCCCTACTCACCTGGGAGAGGTTGTAGTCAGCACCCAGGTCCTCGCCGTAGGTGCCGCCACTCTTGGCACGGAGCAGCGTCACGTTGCCGTGGTACTTAGCCTTGGGCTTATACGCATCGGCTGCTCGCAGCTTGTAGTAGAAGGACTGGGCGGCGAAGCTCAGCTGGTGGTGGTCTAGGCTGCGGTGGCTCTTGGTGATGAGCTCCACGGCGGTGGCCACCCGCTCGTCCAGGCTCTTGAGCCGCAGCAGGGCCTGCAGCAGCTGCAGACAGAAGGGGAGGGGTGCTCCTGAGCGCTCCCAGCCCTGGCGTCCCTGCCCACTCCGGGTGTGCCCTGACCTACCTTCTTGTACTCTGCATCGACGAACTGCTTGATGAAGTAGCATATGGCCTCCGCCTCGGCCTCGGCCTCAGATCCTGTGGTCATCTTTGCTCGATAGCTCTGAGGGAGGAGAGGAGAGGAGAGGGGAAGGGAGGCGAGGCGCTTTCCAACTGGGGCGCAAGGGAGCATTCAGCCCTGGCCTGGCCCTGCTCTCACCTGGGTGTAGGCCACTACGTAGGTGTGTGAGCCGTCAAACAGGAAGAGGCTGTTGTGGGTGGGGGCTGGGCCCTGCTGGGCCTGTAGCTGGGAGCACATCTCAAAGGCCACACAGGCCCCATAGGAGTAGCCGGCCAGGCGGTAGGGCCCCTCAGGCTGCACCTGCTTGATGCAGTCAATGTAGTAGGCAGCCAGGCTTGGGATGCTGTCCAGAGGAGCCGCTGCAAGGACAGACGGGGCTCAGCGGGAGGCAAGGGGCCCAGGCCTGAGGCAGCGAGCACTTCAGCTAGTGTGGACAGTTACCTTGGGTGCACTGCAGGCCGTAGGTGGGCACGCTGAGCTTGGCAGCCAGACTATGGAACACGGTGGTGGAGCCCTCGATGGGATGCACCAAGAACAGAGGGCGCTCGGAGCTCTGCACCGCATTGAGCCGCGTCAGGGTGGGGCCCTCAGGGTTCACCAGCATGGTGCTGAGGCTGAGCTGAGCCTGCTTCGGGGCCGGGTTGTTCTTGGAGTTGGGGGCTGTCGGCTCTGTGACAACAGCAGGTGCTATGGCCCCAGCACGCAGCCGGCCACCTTGGGGGACACAAGGGCCCTCCCCCAGTCTGCTGCCCAGTACCTACCACTGGCTGGGCTGGCTTTGGAGGATAGCTCCTGCAGCTTGCGCAGCGTCAGCTGCCGCACCTCACGCATGGGCAGCACTAGGTCATGCTCTCGCTCCAGGGTCTGGCGCACCTCCACACCCATGAGCGAGTCCAGACCCAGGTCTGCCAATGAGCTGTCTAGGTTGACAGCTGCCAGGTCACGAATGCCTGCAAAGGAAGGCGACTGGCTGTGATGTGGGAGGTGTGTAGGGACAACCTGGGTAACAGGTAGAAGCTGCAAGTGAGGGGCAAGGGGCAGGTCTGGTCATCTCTCAACCCACTGTGTCCCGGCTCCCCTACCTCCTGGTGCTCACCCAGAACGTGGGCCTCAGCTTTCACCAGGACAGTACCCCCCATGCTCACCCAGAATGTGGGCCACAGCTTTCACCAGGTCCCGCTGGCCTTCACCATCGCGCGGGGATGCTGCTGCTTTCTCGGCCAGGACAAAGCTGCTCAGGACAGCATGGGGCTGGTTCAGGAAGAGGTCTAGCACCTCCATACAGGAGGCGATGCGTTGTGGCAGCGTGCCGCCGATGACCGTGTCGTTGGTGCCCATTGCCTCCAGGATGATGCCCACGTCACCGATGGCACCCCACTGCACGGCGAGACCTGTGGAGGAGGGAGCTGGTAGGTGGGGGCTTTGGGGAACCGAGAGGCTGTGCAGCCGTGGGCAGGAAGGGGCCGCGCAGGGGCCCACCTGGGAGGCCATCGTGCCGGCGCTGCTCGCATATGCGCTCCATGGCGGAGTTGGCGAAGCCATAGTTGGTCTGACCGGCATTACCGCGTCCACAGCTCACAGAGGAGAAGGCCACAAAGTAGTCCAGCTCGGGGCAGGCTTCCCGGGTCACCCTGTGGGTGGCTGTGTTACTCCTCGGCAGCTCTCGTGCCCAGAAGCCCCTCTTGCCCCTGCCTTCCACAGTGGCACAGCCTGGCCTCCCAGACGCCATGTCCAGCGGAGGTCAGCACAGGCGGGGTGCTTAGAGACTGGACAAAAGGGTCTTCTTACCTGTCCAGGTTCAGGGTGCCACTGTATTTGGGCTTGTTGACGTCCTGGAAGAGCTCTGGATTCTGGTTCTCCAGCATGGCGTCTCTCAAGACCTGGAGGAAGGCATCTTAGCAGCTGTGGCAGCTCGAGGGGTCCCGCCCCAACTCCGTGACCATCCTGAATCTCAGGATTCTGAGGTCCCCAGGCCACAAAGGCTTCCCTACCATGGCCAGGTTGAAGACGCCTCCCACAGGCCCAAGCTGTGTGGCCTCAGCGATGAGGGTGCGGGCTCCTTCCAGGGAGCTGGCATCGCTGGTGGACACCAGCACATGAATGCCCTGGCGCCTCCACTCTCGGACCTGCTTGGCCTGGTAGCCTGTGGGACACAGGGCAGGGAGTGGGGAGTGGGCTCCAGCCCTTCAGAAGGGAGGCACACTGTCTGTCTACCTGGCAGCCCACAGGTGCCCTTCCTGCTCACCTGTGCGTATTCCAGAGCGGGAGGTCAACACCAGCCTCTGGGCCCCCCGCAGCACGAGCCACTGGGCCAGCTCCAGGCCAAAACCACCCAGACCACCAGTGATGATGTAGCTCTTGTGAGCAGGGCAGAAGGTCTTGGAAATGGCTGACATCAGAGTGGGCCGAGCCCCAGGCACCACAGCTTCCTGCTCCTCCTTACACATCTGCGGGCGAGAAGCGGGGACTCAGAAGCCACCCAAAAGACAAAGCCAGGGTTCCCTGGGGCCTCCCCTTACCTGGACCAGGACTTTGCCGATGTGCCTCCCCTGAGCCATGTAGCGGAAGGCGTCCTCCACCTGAGTTTTGGGGAACACTGTGCACTTGAGGGGCTGCACGACCCTCTCACGGATGCCAGCTTTCAGCAATGCTGAAACCTCCTGCCAGTCAGTATTGGCGTCTTCAAAAAGAGCGTCCAGCAAGATCCCGTGGAAGGTGACATTCTTCAGGAAGATGCTCATGCCTGTGTGGGAGGAGTCATGCTCATTGACAGCCACTGCTAGACCCCAGCCCCAGCCCATCACCCATTCCAGGACTGCTGGCCGCACCCAGGGGGTGGTTATTGGAAAGGTCGAATTTGCCGATCTCCAGGAAGCGGCCGTGCTGAGCCAGGCACCTCACACTGGCCTGTAGCTTCTCTTCTGCCAGAGAGTTGAGGACCAGGTTGACACCTACGGTGGAGAACAGGTGCTCTTGGTCAGGTTCATGTTCATCCATGGCCCCAGTCCATCAGGTCAAGCCCTGGCCCCTGGACCACCCACCCTTGGGCAGCACGGCAGTTACCCTTGCCGTCTGTGTGCCGCAGCACATGCTGCTCGAATGACGTGTCCCGTGAGTTGGCAAAGCTGGTGTCATCAAGCTGGGGGAACCTGGCCTGGAGGTATGCCCGCTTCTCAGCTGAGCCTGTCAAGAGAGGGGCCCTGGTAAGCCTGGGCTGTGGGTCAGGTGCTCGGGGTCTTGGGAGAGGTAGATGGGGCCTTACCCACAGTGGTGAAGACACGGCAGCCCAGGCTGAGGGCGATGGTGATGGCAGCCTGACCCACACCACCTGAGCCGGAGTGGATGAGCACGGTCTCCCCACGCTGAATGCGCCCGCGTACTACCAGGGCGTAGTAGGCAGTGGTGTAGACAACAGGTACAGAGGCTGCTTCCTCCAGCGTCCTAAGGACACAGCCCAGGATCAGCTTTTCTGGTGACCAGACAAAGCTGTGTGGCCCCTGATGGCAGCCGTCTTACTCACCAGTGGGAAGGCACTTCCCAGAGGAAGTCTGGTGACAGCATGACTGAGGTGGCTAGGCCTTCCGCAGGCACCAAGCCCATCACGCGCCGTCCCCGGCTGTCTCGGCCTGAGAACTCCATGCCCAGCATGCAGTCCCGGGCAGCCCACTTTCCTGCAGGCAGAGGAACGTGAGATCTGGGCAGGCACTGCCCTTCCCTTCCTCCCCTGGTGTCAGGCTCACGTGGCAGTGCTGCGGACCTGTGCACACCCAGCCCCTGCCCCCAGCCACACCACGACCTCCTTTCTGGCTGGCACCTGGGATGGCATCAGGGGACAGCTTGCCCGTGGCGAGCATGATGTCTCGGAAGTTGAGGGACGCATAGTAGACAGTGCAGAGCTGTGCCGAAGCGCCGGTGGGCGGGGCGTGTCTCAGGGGAGAGCAGACCCAGCGGATGGAGGCGAGGTCCCCTCGGGTGAGGACGTTTACAAAGGCATGTGCGGTCTGCTCCTCAGGCTTGTCTGGGGGAACAGGAAGCCAAGCTGTCATGGGGCCTATCTGGCCAGGGTTTCTGCCCCCTCCCCCAACTCCTCCTTGGCCCAGCAGGGCTGAGGCAGTGAGGGGGCTCACCCTGCTCTAGAGGAAAGTGGCGGAAGGCCCCCCAGGCCCCATCACGGTACACATTCATCACCAGGCCGCCCTGTAGCACCTTCTGGAGCTCTGCAGAGCCAGGGTCCATCTTGGGGCTGCGAGAGGCATTGCTGAGGTTGGACAACAAGATGCATCTGTGGAGGCAATGGGTGGTGAGGAGACTGAGGGTGGAGGGAACGGAGGCACGGAGGGCACAGCTCAGTGGGCACCGCTGGGGAAGTTCTCCTACCGAATCCGTTGCCCACCAGGCTCTTTGCGGAGACAGTTCACCAAGCCCACCACACCCGAAGTGGGGCAGTCCGTGGCTGTCAGCCACACAGGCTGGGAGGAGGATGAGGCCAGAATGTTCTGCAGGACAAGGGAAAGAGTTTCTAGAAGGGTCTCAGGGCAGGGCAGGGCAGGGCAGGGCAGCCAGTCAGCCCCAGGGCCTCACCTTCAGAGAGTCCACCCACTGGAAGCTGGTGTCCTCCACGGGCAAGAAGATGGGGCTGTCCTGTGGGGTGGCCCGGCGGCACAGAAAGAGCACAGAGCCGTAGAAGGACTTCTTCAGGCCCACCAGGTGCAGTGCCGTCCTCGAAAACAGGCTCTCCCACTCTTCCTGTGTGCACGAGGTGGTGAGTGAAGAGCCCAGGCAACTCAGCTTAACCCACGGGGCCTCACCTCACCCAGCCCTGATTGCCCACCGGCAGTACCTGGCTCAGGAGGCTAGGCCCAGGCTGCAGCTCAGAGGGGAGGCAGGTCAAGGTCTCCCCAAGGGCGTGCCCTTTAAGCACTGTGTGCAGCAGCAAGAAGCCTCCGTCTTTGAGGGTAGCTGCCATGTTGCCCAGGGCCAAGGCTGGATCAGCCAGGGCTGCCACAGCACAGTTACACACAAGGAGGTCAAATGCACTCAGGCTGCTAGGGGCAGGATCTGCAGGGTCCCACTGGGCCTGGGCGATGTCATACTGCTGTAGTTTGGCCTGGGCACCCTCCAAGGCCTGAGGGTTCCGGTCGGTGGCTGTGTAGTTCAGCTGCAGCATGGGCTGAGTGTTGAGCAGTGCTGGGATGCGGGCATACAAGTGACCCTCACCAGCCAGCACCTGGGACAGCAAAGAAAACATTTGGGTCCGGTCGGGAGCCAGGTGAGCATCTCAGGGCACATCAACCTATGGCAATGCCAGCTCGGGGTCCTTCTGGACGGTCTCCATCTCTGGTGTCCCAGCTGCGGGTCTAAGGACTTCTCAGGAGCTTTGTCCTCCGCTCCCTAGAGCCCCTTGACCAGCATCCCTTTGTGAGGAGGATACATTTTTTTTTTTAAGGTAAGGTCTCACTCTAGCTCAAGCTGACCTGGAATTCACTATGTAGTAGTCTTAGGATGTCCTCGAACTCAGTCACCCTCCTACCTCTGCCTCCCCAAGTGCTGGGATTAAAGGTGTGCACCACCACGCCAGGCCATTTTTGTTTTTTTGAGGTAGGATCTTACTCTAGCCCAGGCTGATCTGAAATTCACTCGGCAGTCTCAGGCTGCTCCCTTGAACTCAAGGTGATCCTCCTACCTCTGCCTCCCTAATATTGGAATTAAGAGGTGTGTGCCACCACGCCCGCCCAGGATACTTTCTGAGGTGAGGCAGACTAGAGCACAAAGACAGACCACAGAGCAGCCCCAGCCCTCATGGCATCTGGCTGCCTGTCCATCACTCACCTCCACCACCTTCATCTTGAGGGTGGACAGGTTCTCCAGGGCTGTGTCCACACAGGCCTTGAGTGCCTGGGAGTTGAGGAGGCCACTGATCAGGGGGTCCTCAGGCAGCAGGGCCCTCTCTTGAGCCACTGCCTGGCCCAGCTCGAGTTGCAGGTTCCCGTTTAGCTGTAGCTGGCGGGCAGCTGCCAGCAGCCGAGGCAACCCCTGCTGGGGGAGCTCCTCTAGTCCAGGTCCTGGCACTTTCAGCCCCGGCTGTGTGGCCTTGCTCTGGAGAGCCTTTGCCAGCCCTGGGAAGGGACACAGACCGTGTTCTCCAATGCTGTCAGCTACCTCCCAGGGCCCACATCTGAGCCTGCACACAGGACAATCCAACAGCTAGAGAACGAGGAACTGGCCGAAAAGAGGCAGCAAAGGCTGCTGTGTGTGAGCCCAAGGGGAGGTTCCATAGCCACCGGGGAGGGCATGGTAGGGAAAGCCTGGGCTCATGTGTTTCAGGGGTGGGGGTGGGGGGGCGGCAGGCTTGGGGTCCATGTGGAGGGCTGTCTCAGTGGGGCCTCACCCTGGCACAGCTGCAGCTCTTCCTTCAGGGTGGCATTCTCAGACAGGCACTCAATCTCCACGTGAGGTGTGAAACAGAACTTCTCCAGGGTGGGCACCAGGTGTTCCTGCTGCCGGTGTGGGGCTGCCGTCACATGGAGTTGGGAGATCCGGGCGCCACCAGCTACTGTGCATCTCAGAGCACGGTTTGCTGTCCCATCAGCCACTACAGGACAGGGACACACCAGTGAGTGTGGACAGCACCTGACTGAGGGCGCAGAGGTGCACGAGCCTGAGAGTCAGAATTACCTTGAGCCTCCCCCTGTAGCTTGTACACCTTCTGCAGGTGAGTCGCAGGATCAATGTGGACATAAGTGATACGGGTGGGCAGGCGCAGAGTACGCTGGTTGGAGCCGAGAATGGACAACTGTAGCAACGTATCCAGAAAGGAGACCCAGTTGTCCTTCCAGAGCAGCTTGCAGCGCTCACCTGCAGGCAGCAGAGGGGCAGTTAGTCCTCAGGACCTTGTCTGTCCTGGGTCCTCTGCTGGCTCAGGTGAGAATGGCCTCTGCCAGCCACAGTCACTGATTTGAGGTATTTTTCCCACCTTCAAGGCTGGCTTCGAGGATGCCCTGGAAGTGAGGGCCATAATTGTAGCCACGCAGCCGCAGCTCCTTGTACACATCTGCCTGGGTCATATGGGAGGCAGGTACGTCGTGGATGGGGACCAGGTCTTCTACGTCGAATAATTTTGGATTGGGGTCCTCCCACTGGTATACCTTCCCTGGGAACAGAGGCAGCAGCTGAGTCTGGAGCGGGCAGGGCTGAGCTGGAGTCGCACCCCAGCCCTACACGCCCAGCCAGGTCTCACTCACCACTCGCTATCAGGCTGCCGTTCTCAGATACCTCGAAGGCATGGGAGGCCTCCAGCAGCTTCACCTCCAGGGACACAATCCCTGTGGAGCAGGAGGGTCAGAGCAGAGCTGGCACCAGGCCCAGCTGCCCTCGACCGGGGGCACCCTTACCTGACTTGGGCAGTAGGGTGGCTTGATGCAGCGTCAGATCCTCAAACACCACAGGCACCTGCTCCAGGGACAGGCCCAGGCTGCGCGCTAGTGTCTTCCACACCAGGTACAGGTATCCAGTGGCGGGGAACATGGGCCGACCACCTACGCAGTGGTCCATCAGGTAATGATCAGGAGACTCGGGACTGGTGTCTGCAAGGAAGGAAGCCTCAGTATCGGCCCATATGCCGGGAGGAAGAAGCTTCTCCCAGCAGGCCCTGGCTCACCTATGTTGTAGACTGTGGCAGAGGAGGAGCTGGAGCCGTTGGGGAAGTCTTCTACTGCGGGAACGTCCCAGGTCTGGCTGTGGTCCCACTTGATGTGAGGAGAGATCAGGGGCGTCCCACGGGGAGCCGGTGACTCCACAGGTGGGAACAAGGCGTTAGGGTTGACATCAATGCTGGTGGGGAGAGAGGGAAACGGATGGCACCCTGGGCCCTGTGGGCTCCGGAACACCCGCTGCTCCCACTCTCATCTTTCTGAGGCTTCCAAGTTCCAAAAGCCGTTTGCACATTGGGTACTAGCCTCTCGGGGTGGCATGACCCCTCAGGGGACTCACCCTGTGAGGTGCACCCTGCCGAGGTTGGTGAGGAAGAACTCCAGGTTGTCCTTATGATCCTTCTTCATCAGGGGGATGATGGTGCAGCTGGGCTTCACACCCCGCTTCAGGACGGCCTGCTCAGACAGAGGGGCTGGGTTCTAACCCCCTCCAAACCACACCCCCCTCACCGGCGCACACTGACTGGGTGCTCACCTGCAGCAGTGCGTGGGGTGCAATCTCCAGCACCACGGCATGCTCGGGGATGTGCCACAAAGCTTCCTGGAACAGCACAGGGCTCACCAGGTTGTTGACATTGTACTCCGCAGAGGACGTGCGGGCCAGGCTGCTCTGCCACTGTGCCTCAGGGATGGAGGTGCTGAGCCAACGGGAAGAACGTGGCCGAGGCTCCACGATCACCTGCACACAGGTGCCGGGTCAGCAGGGGAGCCGACTCACCTGTCTCCTTGGGTCCCTGCATGTGACCAGGTAGGTGCCTACCTTCTTGAGAGCCTTTAGCAGCGTGGGGGCGATGCTCTCCATGAAGTAGGAGTGGAAGGCTAGACCGCCTGTCCGCACCTCCTTGGCAAACACTCCCTCCTGCTTTAGCTGCTCCACGAACTCACTCACTGCAGCCTGTGGACATCGGGACTGGTGGTCAGAGGCCTGGACCAGCTCTCCCAGGTCAGGCATTGCCCTACAGTCCACCTAGCTCAGGTCTCAGAGCAAGCAGATGGGACACAGAGGGTCTGGGAGCAAGGATAGCTCACCAGCCCAGCCTTTCAGAGCCTGGTGGACACAGACTTAAAGCCTTGCCTCCTGGGCAGGGCCAAGGCAACATGCAAAAGACAGTAGTTGTGCCATAGTTGCAGGGCCCACCTGAGGTCCTGAGATGGTCACCGTGTCCTCAGAATTGTGGCAGGCAGGCACCACGCCAGGGGGGCAGCGCTGCTTCGACTCCTCCCAGGACAAGCCTGTAAGTAGAGTAGCCTCAGAGAGGGGTCTAAGCCACAGCCACCTGTCCTGCGTGACCAGTGAAGACGGTGCCATGGACACAACTAGGGGCCAGGGGCGTTGGCGTAATGACAGCCTCGGAGCTGGTCCTCCCAAGGTACTACGTCTGATCTCTAGCAGAGGTGTAATTATGAGGGCATTGCAGGCAGTAAGCCAGGTCTCACCTCAGAAAGGACACCTGAGAAGCTGGGCTGTGGATATGGCAGCCCCGCCACCCTTGCGTATGGGGAGGTTTCATCCCACACCAGTTTAAGGCAGGCCAGTGGGCTCTACAAGCTGTCTGAGCAGGGGCGCTCTCTCCTCCTGCAGCACAGCCTCACCTCACCCAGCAAGAAGTCAGTCCCTTCTTTTGGAGGTGCCGGGAAAGAAGGCCACTCCCAGGGAGCCTTGGCCCCTCAGCAAGGAGTGGAGTGGAGGACCCCCCGGAAAGACTTACCAATAGCTGCCATGGAGCCAGGAGGGAGGTTGGCCTCCTTGATGCACTGGCCTCTCCAGAAGGCTGCGAGCACAGCTTCCCTCTGGGAGAGGCAGCCGTCTGCATAGCCGCAGGCCACTTCCCCTAGGGAGTGCCCGATGATGCCGTCAGGTTTCAGGCCCACAGAGGTCAGCAGGTCTATGAGGGCAATCTGCAGAGGAGACGTGTCATGTCGCACAATCCCTGGATGCCAAGCTGACTAAACCCGACAGGCAGCCAGGCACGAGCAGCCTCTAAGCAAGCCCACCACCCCTCCATCTGCAGCATGCTGGGCCTCTTCAGGGGACCTCTGTGCCTGATGCCAGGATTCCTGGGAAGCCCTCCCCAGCTCCAGACCTGTGCCTAGCCAGGCAGGTGGCTCACCTGGATTGCTGTGAGGCTCACAAAGGCATACACGATGTCATCGAAGGTGTTCTCATCTGTGCTCAGCAGCAGCTCTGACACCTTCAGTCCCAATGGCTTCACAGCCTCATCAGAGCGCAAAATGGATTCCCGGAAGCTGTCCAGGCGCATGAGGCTCAGCCCCATCCTGTGCCACTGTGTCCCCATCCCTGTCCCAGAGAGCACATCAGGGTCACACCCACAGCCTGACCCTTAGGAAGAGGGACCGCCCACCTGGGGTAGAGACGTGGCTCACCTGAGCAGATGAACCAGAGTGGGCGCTTGTTGGCAGACACCTGCTGCACCTCCTGGACACGGCCTTCAATGCCCAGCACTGCGTAGCCCCTGAAGGGCATGGCTGATGGGGGGGTGGCGGAGATGTTGTTAAGCATGTTCACAAAGGCCAGGTTCTGGCTATGCTGGCGGCCCTGTTCCAGCAGGCTCTGCACAGCCTCCTCAGTGCGCCCGCTGGCCTGCAGCAGACGGGGCAGGGCAGTGTGGGGGGCAGGTGCAGAAGGCTGCTGTGTGTTGGGCTGGAGGATGATGTGCACATTGGCACCTCCGAAGCCAAAGGAGTTGATGCCCACATTGCCACCACGGACGGGCAGGGGCCGGTCCACCACCTGCAGCTGTCCATTCTGCAGTCCCGGGATCTCGGGATTGGGGTTCTTGAAGTGTAAGTTGGGGGCCCAAACCCCATGTTCCAAGGATAGCAGTACCTACAGCCAGAACTGATTAGTTGGCAACTGACCAGAGAAGGGTGTGGCCACCTTCCTAGAACCAATACGTCCAGCTAACTACCTGTAGCTGGGTAGAATACCTTCACCCTCTCTGCCCTGTGCCCTCTTTCCCTGTATCAGTTACTGTGCAGAGAACCCAAGCCCAAGGGCCTGAATACAAGGCCCCAGGACCCCAAAGCCCAAGGTCACGAGTCCTCTGGCCACTAGGCCAGTCCCCACTGAAGAGCCTAAGAACTGGATGAGCAGGTGTAGGAGCACACAGCAGGGGAGGGTACCCCAAAGCAGACGCTGGCCATATGTTCCTCAACCTCAAGCCTAAACCCGCCTTCGAAAGCGGTTTCCTCTGGCCAGGAATGTGCCAGGAGGGCTGGCCGGGGCTCTGCCTCCATAGGCTGTTGAGGGTTAGCAGTAGTGGCCCCAGGTGGGCAGGTGTTGGCTGTAGGGACCCCTGAGTCCATGGGTCTGGCCCGCTCACCTTCACCAGGGCTGACAGCCCTGAGGCGGGCTCAGAGTGTCCCATGTTGGACTTGGAGGATCCAATCAACAAAGGCTCTTGGCGGGAGGCGCACAGGGCTCGCACAATACTGTTTACTTCCTGGGGGTCACCCACCTGCAGGGAACGAGAGTCAAGGTTGTACCCAGAAGCCCCTTTAGTGGAGGTGGGGAGAAGTCGCAGGGTATGAGCCAGGTAAGGCCTTAACCTTGGTGCCTGTGCCATGTGCTTCGATGTACTCAAGGGACTCAGGGGACAGCCCAGCTGGCTGGTACAGGGATCGAATGAGCTGTTCCTGGGACTCTCCAGAGGGGAAGGTCACACCTGGGAGGAAGAATGGTATCAGGCTTTGGCACACTCCACCTCCCGTCTTCCCACCCCTTGCCTAACTTACTCCCTTTCCCCATACCCTCCTGCCCCGTGGTCACCTTGCTCTTTGAAGCCATCTGTGTTGGTACCAGCATTCAGTATAGTGGCATAGACCCGCTGGGCCAGGGACTTCTTAGTCAGCAGCACGGCCACCACAGCTTCAGCACGGCAGTATCCATTCCCTAGGGCAGAGCAGCAACTCGTTCAGGCCGACCCAGGCCCTGTGAGGAACTCTGGGACAACGTGGGGGAGTGACCTGCTCAGCAGTAGCCCAAGATACCACCTACTCTGGGGATGGAATCTTGGGGCTGGTGGGACCCTGCCAAGTATCAAGTAGAGCCAGAGGACCTCCACCCAGGCCATCATGCTGCCCTCACCTGAGACATCAAAGGCCTTGCAGGCGCCCTCGGAGCTCAGCATGCCCAGCCTCATGAACTGCACGGAGGTGTTGGGCTTTAGCAGCAAATTGATGCCACCCACAATGGCAGCAGGGCACTCCCCACTGCGGATGGCCTGGAAGGCACTGTGGAGAGCCAGCAGGCTGGAGGAGCAGGCTGTGTCCAGGGCAATGCTGGGCCCTGCAAGAGCATGAGGCAGGTGTGGGTATTCAAGGGCAGGTACCGGCCTGCCCTGGCCTGGAGCACCCCCCTGGCCTTTCCCAGGGACAGGAAAGTCTGTCACCCAATAGACACACACATGCAAGCCAAACAAATCACCTTTGAAGTCGAAGAAGAAGGAGAGCCGGTTGGCCATCATTGCACGTTGGCAGCCCACCATACTGTAGCCCACAAGCGTCTCAGGGTCTCGACTCAGGGCCTCTGACGCCTCGGAGCCGCTCACACCCACCCAGACACCAGTGTTTGTTCCTCGCAGTGAGGCTGGGTTGATGCCTGCCAGGGGAAGCAGTTAGGCCCAGCTCTGGGGTGGACTCAGTTCTCACCCTCACAGCGTTAGGCCAAAGGGGTACCATCCCAGCCAGCTCTGAAAGGGTCCTGAGCCAGGAGGGCAAGGCATCTTGCCAGGGGCAGGCAGCCAGCCTGCCCAGGTAGGTCCAAGAAACAAGAACCAGGTCACAGAGGAAATGGGTCATCAGAGGGCAGGCAGGGCCATAGGAAGGACAGAGGACAGCATTGTCCCTAGACAACTCCCTTGGCCCCTGGTGTCACTGGTGGGTCTCCAGAGTCTGCTGGCCAATGGGCAGGCCAAGGGCAGCCTGCTCTGGGACAAGCCTAGATAAGGAGACACAGGGAGACAAAGACCAAGTGTCCAGGCTGGGAAAACAGAAGGACAGTGGGCAAGCACCAGGGAGCTGTGGCCAAGGCTTTCAACAGGGCCTGGGCAGCCAGAAAGGCAAGGGCTTCCACCTTCACCATCGAAGCCATCAAGGCCCTTCCGGCTCCACACTGCATATTAAGGGTGGACATGTGTAAACCCTACTATGTTCCATGGGAACCCTAGAGTTAGCTAGCAGCCACCGTCCTAAGCCTCACTCACCACCCCGAGTTGGCTGCCCACTGAGCGGTCTTCTACCTTAAGGAAAAGGGGTTTCTAACCCTAAGCCAGTGGGACAGGACTGTCGCCAAAGCAGGACGCTGAGTCCCCACAGAGCCACTTACTCTGTCAACCCCACCTTCGGCCCAAGACCAACTAAACATTAGGAGTGAGGAAACTGGGGTGACAGGGCACGCCTAGGACACCGCTGGTGTGCAGTTGTGAAACTGTGACCTGCCTAGCGCCCCCCCCCTCCCGCCTCCTGAACCATTGGCCCCAGATCAAGGCTGGAGACAGGGCCAGGGAGAAGACAGGTCTCTAGCATGCTCAGAGCTCCTAGCATTTCAAAGCCAAAAAGATATGGTCACTACATTCTTTGGTTTTTGAAGTGCAGGGAATGGAACCAAGGGTCCTGTCATGCTAGCCCGTCACTGCGCCTTCTAAAGAAGCCAACCACCCCATGACCCACCTCCATCCACAATAGCCTCATAGGCGACTTCCAGCAGCATGCGGAGCTGGGGGTCCATTGTGTGTGCCTGTTTTGGGTGGACCCCAAAGAAGGTGGCATCGAACTTGGACAGGTCCTTCAGCTTACCAGACCGCCTGGGCAGCCCATAGAGTCCTGTGGGGCAGGATAGGCATTTTCTTCCCTGACAGTGAATGGTGGCCCCTGATATAGGGCTAATGACTTCAGTCCCACAGCCGTAAGGGCCCGGAGAAAAACCTGCTGGGGGTGAGGCTGGGGACCCTAACCTGGTTAGGAGACCCTCAACTTGAGGCTGGCCAGGCCAGCCCCACCACGCTGACTCACACCCGTCCATCAGGTAGAGCCACTCTGCAGCTCTGTGGAAGAACCCACTGGGCATCTTGGAGCACTGCCTGCCAGCTCCCAACAGGCTGGGGGTGGTCCCCTTGCCCAGCTCTGATGTCCTCCGGGCAGGACTAACAAGTCACCTGCCCCTTCTGGACCTGGCTAGCAGCTCTGGGAGCCTCCTGAACCTCTTCTGCGGTCCTGTCCCAAGCAGGTCTCTCCGTGAGGCCACTCACCTGCCTTCCACCGCCGGTCATCATCTGTGGTCATGTCCACACCACCTATGAGGTTGTCCCAAAACTCCTGCAGGTTCCCTGACTCAGGCAGCTTCCCGGCCATGCCAGCAACCACCACCTCCTCCATGGCTCTTCTCTGTGGGCAGAGCAGCACAGTGGCAGCCCATGTCCATTCCCAGCCACAGTGCCCACATACTGCCTGCCATTGGTACAGAGATCGGCTCTGCCCGAATGCCTGCTGGCAAGAGCTCTCCCCCGACTGAGAGCATCGACTCAGAAAAGCCCCAAGAGGAAAACACCAGGATTCGGAACCTGCTCACGCCTACTGGGTGCTCAGTACTGGCCAGCCACTTAGGGGCCATGACCGTCCGTTTTGTCCGGGATACTGGCCAGGGGGGACCCCACAGTTCCTAGCCCAAGCTGGTCGCCCTCACCAGCAGCTAGACTGGTTCAAGTTCCAGCTGCCTGCAGGGCGCTCCATCCCAGGCCGACTGGCTGAGGAATCAGGAACTTGCAAAAGAAGGGAGGCGGGGTTTCAAGGAGCCAGGTCGGGCCCTGGAAGCCACGCTCACCTCGAGCCACAGGGAAGCCTGGTTTCCGAAGGCGAGGCCAGGGCTGAGAAGAGCCTAGAGCCACAGGCCTGAGCACCGGGCCTGGCAGAGCAGAGCGGGGTCCGGCCCGAGCACCACTCGCGCCCAGGCGCGGGCGGGCGAGCTTCCCCACTCGCTCACTCCCCGGGACGCGGGGCCGAGGCGGCCACCGGTCTGCTCGCTGCTCGGGTGCCTAAGACACCTGCCCCGGAGGCCCGGGCCTCGCGGCCGCGGGTCCAACATGGAGGCTCCCGCGCCACCCTGCGGGCGAGGGGCGAAGCCCAACTGGTCCAGTGACTTCCGCCGGCCCCGCGGGCCTCGTGCGCCCCGGGCCCGCATCCAGGCCTCCCCCAGCCTCCAGCCAAGCCAGGGCCCCGGGCGCCGGCCCGGCCGCGTCCAGGCGGCTGCGGGCAGAGGCCCGCCGCACCCGGCCTCCCGCACCCGCTTGGCGTGGCGCCCACGTGACGGCGGCCGCCCGCCGGGCCTCCGCGCAGCCCGCGCCCGTCCCGACGAGCCGACCGCGGCGCGCAACCCGCGACCGGCCGTCGGAGGAGCGCGGCGGCGCCTTTCGTGGGCGCGGGGCGCAGTCGGAGCCGCCTCCCCGGGGCCCAGGCCGCCCGCCCGCCGCCCGCCCGCCGCCCGGACCCCGGAGCGCGGCCGCCTACCTGGATCGGGCTCGGCGGAGAGGAGACGGGAGGCGAGCGCGGAGCGGGCGGCGGAGCGGAGGGGCGCCGCAGCCGTCTCTCTGGCTCCCTCTAGGCCGCGCCGGCGCTATTTAAACCGCGGCCATCCCCGCGCGGCCACGCCACATGGGCTGACAGCTTGGCTGCGCCGCCCAGGCCAATGAGCGTCGGGGCTGCGCCCCGGGACCCGGCGCGCCGCCGCCGGTGGGGTGATGCCCGCGCGCGCCGCCCCCAGCCCGGACCCTGCGCGGGCGCGCGCGGCCCCCGCCCCCTTCCGTCCCCGCCCCCGAGCCGGGCGCGGCGCGGGCCGACGGGAGCCCCTACCGGCGCCCCCCGGGCAGCGGCCCCCGGGCGCCCGGGCCGTGGGTGCGCCTCGCGCGCGGGGTGAGGCGGGCGTGCTTGGCCACACGGGGGACGACACCGGGGCCACGCGGGGCACGGGGCCGCGTCGCCGCGGGTCCACGCCGCCGCCGCCGCCGCCGCCGCGCGCGCGGGGCCGGAGGGCGGGGCCTAGCCCACGCCGGAGCCAATGGGGCGCCGAGGCTGCTCGCGCCGGCCCAATGGCGGCGCGCGGGTGGGCGTTGCTAGGCGATAGGGTGATGGGCCGGCGGCCGGAGGCGCGGCGCGGGCCGAGGCTCCCGCTCGGTCGTTGACCCCAGCGGAGGGCGCCCCAGGCGGGGTTACTGCCGGTCACGAAGGCCCGGGTGCCGCGGGCGCCCACCCTCCCCCCGGCCCTCCCCGTGGCCGCCCTGGAGACCGGGCCCCGGGCCGGGCTCACCCCGCAGTCCCGAGTCCGCGGAGATTTCCGGGCGCGGCCATCTGGCGAGCGGGACCCCCTCCCACTCAGGCACGGGAACAAAGGAGCTGCTGAGCGCCGCCTGGGGATGCGCTCTCCTCCGCGCTCGGAGGGCGACCGAGAGGACGGCAAGACTACTCGGTCTTGGGGTGCCCAGGAAAGTCACTGCCCGGTCCCTGGCGGCCTCTGGCCTCTCCCTTTAGACCCAGGGCGCCACCGTGGTCTTGGTGTCTCTGCCGGAGGCTCAGAGCCCCTGAACCCTGGGCCCGCTTCTTTCTCCGCCAGGCTGCTCCGCATACCCTCCCGAGTGTGTCTGGAGGGTGGCTCTGTGGTTGTGCTCTGCCCACAGACGGTCCTCCTAGGGGCTGCCCTCCTCCTCTCCTGGGCTGGCTGTGGAGGGTACGGCCCCCAGGTCGCACGCCTGGATCACTCACTGTTCCTGTCCAAGAGGCTTCACCTTGGTCTTCGCTGTTGGTGTCTTCTGGTTTCAGGGCCGGTCCCAGGAAAGCCTTACAGATGCCTGGTGCCCATGCCAGCCAGAACCAGGAGCCCCACCTGGTGCCTTCTCACCGACTGCTGGTGGTCGGCAGCCTCTGTCCTCTGCAGCCTGTCAGAGACGCAGGTGATGGGGCTGCGATTCAGGACGGGCATTCTAGATGCAGCCTGGACCTGTCTGCAGAGGAAGGATGCCCTCAGCTCTGAAGGGCAGGCATCTTCACTAGCTTTTCATTCATGGGTTACAAGACCATGGGTCCTACCCAGCTTCTTGGCAAGTATCTTGGGGCGCCAGGATGGCCTGCCATGCCCCTGTGGCTCCTGGAAGCACAGGGAGCTTAAGTGGGCTGTGGCCAGGACGCTCTCCATAGCTCTGCACATACACCTGGAAAGGCCCAGCCAACTACACACCGTAGGATCAGCAGAAGTGACTAGATCACTTTGACGGCCGGCGTTCTAGACCACACTGCTGAATGTGGGCCTTCCAGTGATGCGCCTGGCCCACACACCTGCGAGCCAGGCAAATGAGTATCACTGAAGCTCCAGTGGTCATAGGACTAGCACACCTGGGAGGTAGGGAGACACTCAGCAAGACCATCCCTACACTCTGCTGTGGGGAGAGCATGGCCATGGTGACACCAGCCTCCGGACGCTTCCTGTGTTCCCAGCCATGGTGGTGGCCAGAGAGCACATCTGGACCAGTGTAGAGGAAGGCCAGGATGACTCTCGCATTGCAGTTTTCAGAGGGAAGTATGGGGCATGCTTGTGGCACTTGGGTGACAGAGCCTTGCTCAGGCTCACTGGGAACTGCCATTCCCACTCCTGAGAGGGCCTTTCCCCAGTGTTGTCTGGGAACAGGCCTGCTTTGCAGGTGGGTACTCTCCTCTCTTCCCCACCAGGTCGCTGTCAGTGACATGGTCAGTGCACAGGTGGCAAAGTGGTGACACAGGCAGGTGGCAGAGGCCAGGTGCTGGCATGCACACTGATACCTCATTTCCCAAGTTGGACAAGACGAGCAAGTCTGCAGGCCAAGCAGGTAGGGGAGGAGGCACCTGATTTTTAATGGCTCTTGGCATCCGGGAGCCTGCCTTGCACTCACAGCCCACCAGAATGCCACATGTGCACCGACACTTAACCTGCACAAGCACAAGCTCCGAGCGCCCAGGAGGGACCCCGTGGAGTCCCAAGCAGGCGGCTGAGGGAGTCAGTCCTTGAGGTTGTAGTTGCGAACCCTAGGGGGCCACCGGCAGCTGGTGGGTTTTGCAGGATGAGACTTGGTCAGTCTGGTGGGCTTGGCCTTCGGTTGGGTGTCCATCTTCATCCCTTTGATGATGAAGGCCCCCTTCGTGGTGACAGGGCTGGGGTAAGCTTCCTGGAGACAGCTGGCTGCTGAAGGTGCCTGCGACTCTACAGGCAAGAGGAAACAGAGAAGGTGAGGGTTAAGAGCGCAGGAAGGAAAGGGAGGCCTGAACCCAACTCTGTGACTTTCTGGTTTGCTCTGTGGGAGCCCTTAAGAGCCTGCAGGCCCTTCACAGTGACCTTGCCCTACTCGCTAGGGTCCTGGCTGGGCACATTTGCAAGAGGTGTATGTGGACACGAGCTCTACGTGGTCTCTGTTGGGCCTGGCCTGCTTGCTCCTCCCCCGGCACTCAGACATCTGGCCCTGGGGGGGGGGGGGAGGAGAAACACAAAACAAAAAACACAAGGGCTGAAGAGATGGCTCAGCACCTGGAAAACATAACACCCCACGTAAAGTCAGATGTAAAGTGGCGCATACATCTGGAGATCGTTTGCAGTGGCTGGAGGCCCTGGCACACTCATTCTCTATCTGTCTCTCTTTGCTTGCAAAGAAATAAAAATGAAACACAAAATGGTCCTGACCTGCTATCGTTTCCTAAGAAGGGAAGGAAGTAGCCCCTTTTCTCAAGGGGTCCCACCTTCCCCATCAAGCACCCTTGGAGATGTGCCCCCCGCCTCCTGCCTCCTCAGTAGACAGTACCCATGGGTACCTAGTGGTCCTGACACACGAGGCTAGACAGCCCGAGTGTCCATTTGACACACGGGATGAGCGATCATTGCTGCTGGCTGAAGATGAACAGGGTCCAGGCATGATGGGCAAGCACCTGTCACTGAGTCACGCCCACCCTTTATAAGTGATCCCTGTCTTCTCAGCTCTTCTAGATTTTCTGAGTCTTCCGTGTAAGGTATGCACAGATCTGTCCTTTCCCGGAATCAGGCCCAGCAGGCAGGTGGGGTTGGATTGCACAGAGGCAGCTGGTGGTTTAGGGAGCCTGGACATCACTTACTAGCCTTCACTCAGTTACCCTGTGCATGAGGCAAGTTGAGAGGCGGCATGTGGTCTGTCCAGTGCCGACTGAATCCATCTTGCCCTGTGGCCTGTGCTGCAGCCTGGAGCAGGAATCTGGAGGACCTGGTACATGCCGAGTAGGCATGGTGACCACTGGATGGTGGCCAATGGAGGCAGGGGTCGCTGCAGCCACACAGACCTCCAGCTGGAACCTACCACTCAGTGGTCCTGGAGGATGAAGCTTACAATAGGCTTCAGGGAATCAGGAGGTGGCAGGTAGGCCAGATCCCCCCACATTGCCTGGACCCTTCTTCCCATTGTTGTTGGGCAGGGTCTTTCTTTGTAACCCAAGCTCTAGCCTTGAACTCATGGCAGTCCTCCTGCTTCAGCCCCCTGAAGGCTGGGGTTGCAGGCGTGTGCCACCACATCCAGCTTCCTGGGGACCTCTTGGCATCTGGAATTGGCAGCCCCACTAAGTCAGCCCTGGGCCGGGCTCTGCAGCTCTGTCCCAGGAGCCTGCTGGGGTCCTGCACACTCTCTCCTGCTCCATGTCCAGTCGTGCCCCCACCTGCCTCTCTCCTAGCTTACCTGCTGTGAGGTCGCCTGCTGGGACCAGGCCTGTTCTGTCTCCCAGAAGCTAGAGGGAAGAACAGTGATACAGCAGGGGCTTCACCGGGGAAACTGGGGTCTCCACTATGACGAGGGCTTTACTTGTGTCGGTCCTTGTGGGACAATGCCTGCCTGGGAGGTTGAGAGGCGGGTTCCGCCAAGGACACGAGAAAATCTGCTTGGTGGGCCTGACTACTGTGCTGAGGACCCTCTTCTTCCTGCTTGGGACAGAGAGGGGACTAGCTGGAGCTGGCCACCAGCTTGCCAATACATCAGAGTTGGGTAGATCAGGGAAGAGATGGCTTACTGGACTCCTCCCTGAGCAGACTTATAGGAGGACGGAAGAAGGCTTTGTGGCCTCTGGCTTCAGGTCCCAGGTTCTCCTTGCATTGTCCTCCCTGAGAGGGAGGCAGAGACCTGGCCAAACTTCAGGCCTCCAGGACAAGGGGCCTCAACCCATGTTGCAGCTGGGAGGCATGAAACAGCCTGACTGTGACCTGGGATTTAGTCTCCATCTGTATTGATTCAAGGCCCCACCTGAAACTGGTTCGTAAAAAACCCTTTGCGTCTCCTTCTCACATCCTACTCTGCTCAGCTGGGATTTCTCTTTCTGACCTGGGCTCTAATTGAGCCTTAGGGAGACATTTGGATGCACAACTTGCCAGGCTTGGTCGTCCATACGCCTGCCTCCTTCTTGGCCTCTAGCTCAATATTCAGCTTCAGGAAAGCTCCAATTCTGCAAGACATTTAAGGCTTGTGGCTCATAACTGAGATGGTGATATAGGAGCATCACAGCCCCATACAGGCTGGTTTAGTGTGATAGCCTGTCTCCTTAGGCTGCCTTGTTTTCTTTCTCCTGCTTCCTTCCTTCCTTCCTTCCTTCCTTCCTTCCTTCCTTCCTTCCTTCCTCCCTCCCTCCCTCTCTCTCCTTCCCTTCCTCCTTTCTTTCTTTCTCTTCTTCTTTCTTTTTCTCTTTCCTCGTTCAGTACTGGGGATTGAATCCAGAGCCTCACACATGTGAGGCAAGTAGTATACCACTGAACTATATATACCCTCAGACCTCCTTTTACTTGTCATTTTTGAGACAGGGTCTCACTAAGCTGCCCACACTGGCCTTGAACTCATTATGTAGTCTCCTGCTTCCACCTCCCAAGTGGCTGGGATTGCAGGCTTGCGTCCCCAGGCTTGGTTTGGGGCTGCACTTTTGATTCTGGAATCTGGAAAGACTCCTGGGGAGGAGGGCTGGTCCCATTGAAGGCAGAGGTGGGCATGGCTCTTGTCTGCACTAATGGGTCTCAGCACTCAGGGCAATGTTTTCTGTACCTCAGTGGGTTCTCCTGCCCTTAAGCCACCACCCAGCCCCAGCAGCCACCCTCAGGGCAACTGTCCCAGCTCTGTGGCTACTGTTCCATGGCTCGCAGAGGGGTTGAACTGGATGGTAAAGGAGGCCTTCCAGTTCTCCAGAGCCTGCCTCAGGGCTGGGGAGGGCCTGAATTACCCTGGTCATACTCAGGACTCAATCCAAGTTGTGGCCCTAGGCACAGATGACAAGACCTTTCCAGCTCACTGAGGCCTTGGCTGGTTCAGCCAGTCCTGTCTCCAGGGTTAACTGACCTCCACTGAGACCTCTTCTGTTCCCACGGCCCTTCTCTGCTCCCTCCAGTGTAGGACTATTGCACCTCAGGGTCTCCTGGCTCTCCCTGAGCTCCCTTGTTTTCAGTGCTTATCACTTAGGTTCTATAACACTCCCTGGCCCTCCAAACCCTCTGAGGCCTTCTGCTGCCACCAACATAGAGTCTGAGCCTTCAGCGTGGCCTCCATAGTGGACACGGAGGGTGGACATGACCTAGTTCCCCAGCCCTTATCTCCAGAAACACCTCAGGATCCTACACTTGCAGTGTTCATATGCAGTGACTGCCTGGAGCCTGGCTCACATTTTTCTCTGACCTCAGAGAGCCTGGTGCTATGTGCCCAATGGTCACCCCTATAGAAGCCCCAGCAGCTCGAGGCTGCATTCATGAGTGCTGGACGTAGCGTGCTCCTGGGCTGTGTCGTAGCAAGAAATCGAGATCTGCTGGTGCCTCTGGCCATGGGGCCAGAGCCCTGGGTGGTCTGGTCCCACTGTCCCATGGAGAACCCTGCCAGGCGTGGGCACTGGGCCCGCTGTCTGCCAACTGCCTTGCCTGCAGCACAGCGAGCTCACAGAGGGTGCTGGATACTCAGCTGTGCTGTGACCCCTGAGTTCAGCGTGGATACCTGCCCTTGGTGCCAGGATCTAGGCAGATACCTGGCCTGACTGTAACTCTGCCAGGAGTGAGAAACATGGGGAAAGAGGCACCATGACATGGCCGAGAGCTGGCCAGCCTTTGGCTACATCCCCTTGGGAGGACACAGGCGCCGAGGTGGGCAGACAGGCCATCCAGGGTCTTGGCAGATACACGTTGTTTGGAAGCATGTGAACTTGTTTCAGGACCCTCAGGAATCCTTGGGCTCCCCTTTTGGGCTCCTGCGCCAAATGCTTAGGGGTGGTTATCTGGGTTCAGACAGGCACTATCTAGGGGTAGCCCACTTGGGGTTGACTGGTTTCTAGAAAAAGTTCATTCAAGAGGAACTTCACAGTCTGTCTGCCAGCCCATGGGTCCTGGTGGGTGCCAAGCATCCTGGGCTGTGGACCAGCAAGCTGGGCTTGGCTGGAGCCATGAAACCTTCAGTGAGGGCAGCACTGGAAAGAAAAAGTCCCTCTCTGCCTGCCCCCTTGCCTCATGGTGACACTTCAGGGCCCTGACACCTTGGGCTGCTCTCTGCTCTCCTGCCCGGGACAGCTGAGTGAAGCAATGTTCCTCTCATCCACCAGTGTGGCCTCGTGGGGAGCAGCTGCTGGCCATACTCACTCGGGCTGCCCGCTTACTCAAGACACTGTGGGCGGCTGGCCAGGCCAAAGGCCTACCCTGAAATCACTCTTTGGAGGTCTGGCCAATGACCCTTTGGACCCCATGGGCTGCTTTCTGTCCCCCTGGAAGGAGAGGCAAAGGGATGACATGCCTGCAGCACATGCAGGGAGGGTGACCGAGGCCTGAGGGGCAGGGCCAGGGCACAGCCAGTATTCTGAAGCCCGGCAGAGGGATGCTCACAGCGCTCTACAGGGCCCCTGCTGTCTTCTGCCCAGCTTAGCTTGTGAGTGGTGTGAGTTAACACGCCAGACCTGAAGATCAAGAGGAATCCAAGAGAGGAGTAAGGGCCAGCCCAGCACTTAGCATCTCAAGGGTCCACAGGGGCTGGTGGGTGGTGTGAGTTTGCAGGTTCCAGGACAAACAGGTGGTGCTGAGCTAGGAGTAGGGCTGGAGTCGGGATGCAGGGGGACATGGATGCCATGCTCGTCTGGCTGGTAAATGCAGCATAGGAAGCAGCTGTAGACCAGTGAGCCAGCACAGGCCCAGGAAGCAGGGCGTGTGGGCCTGCTTCAGTTGACCTCAGCTTCCTCTTATCAAGTGCTCAAAACAGGGGTTTCTAGAACAGGTGGGCCGACTGCAGGGCTGCAGAGGCTTCAGGATGCCCAGCTGGGATGACCCGTGCATCTCCCAGGTGGAAATCAGAAGCTGCACTGGTATTCCCGGGGGGACTCAACCATTCCTGAGAAGGCAGTCTTTCTTCCAAGCCCATCCATGCATTTCCTTGAGTTCAGTCGGAACTAATTTGAGGGTACAGGATCCTCCTGTATGAGCCATTCCCATGTTCTAACCGGAACGCCAGATCCCACTCTTCTCTGGGACTTGGAGAGCACAGGCCAGCCACCCTGGTTGGAGGACTAGGGGCTCCCTGGCTGGCCAGCCTGGACCACTGCAGGGAAGGGGTACCTGCTGGAATCCCAAGAATCTGACCTGTGCCCCACCCCTAAAGGCATCCTGCTGTGGGTGTGCCCTCTCCCTGCGCATCTGAAGAGTCCTCAGCGAGGAGGTCCAGCTAAGGTCACCAAGCAGTGTAAACTTTGCAGGTGAATAGCTTAAAGCCAGGGCAGAAGAGATGGCTCAGCGGTTAAGGCACTTGCCTCCAGTGCCTAAGGCCCAGAGTTCAATTCCCCAGTACCCACATAAGCCAGGGTGGTGGCCCTGGCGCTCCCTCTCCTCTCCTCTCCTCTCCCTCTCCCTCTCCCTCTCCCTCTCCCTCTCCTCTCCTCTCTCCCTCCCTCCCTCTGCTTGAAAATGAATAAATAAGCCGGGCCTGGTGGCGCACACCTTTAATCCCAGCACTCGGGAGGCAGAGGTAGGAGGATCGCCATGAGTTCGAGGCCACCCTGAGACTACAGAGTGAATTCCAGGTCAGCCTGGACTAGAGCGAGACCCTACCTAGAAAAACCAAAAAAAGCCGGGCGTGGTGGCGCATGCCTTTAATCCCAGCACTTGGGAGGCAGAGGTAGGAGGATTGCTGTGAGTTCAAGG